>JARFNW010133081.1:0-11177 GCA_031763155.1 Dirona albolineata | reverse complement strand
AACTGAAGGGTTGTGAGTTTATGCAATGTGTCTGGCCGATAGATTACATTAGAAAAAACGTAATTTCGATCACAAATTATGTCAGGCAGGTTTAGGTCACTGGCGAGCAAAATCGGGCTCTTAGGCGGAGTCCACTCCGAGCAACAGTGCACTTAGGGGGGTAACTTTAGATAGAAAAAAATTTGGTTTCGCGGCAAAACCGTGCACTTAGGCGGAGAGCTCGTAGGCGGAGACTACTGTATATATATATATATATATATATCAGTATATTTTGGTACAAAGGAGGCCATGATGATGTCAGAGGGGTAAAGACAGCGAACTGTAATTGGCTGCGGGTTTGAATCCTACCTGAGTCACTTTGTTGTTTTGTCTTGGGCAGAAATGTTTTACTTCCAAGCTTACAGCTGGGGAAGTAATCTGCAATAGACCGGCATCCTATCCAAAAGGGTGCCATGATATACTCTGTCCGTTTCATGCTATTTATCTGGGATAGGCACTAACTTAAGGACTTACTTTTAGTTATATATAGATATGTCATGCCACACATACAATAAATACCATTCACAGTTGACCCTGGCATTTGTTTGTTTGTTATCTGTTCCCCTTTAGGACTGTAATTAAACAGTGTAGGGACCTGCTCCGTGTCTGGCCAAGGACAGAGTACAAGGCAGAAGGCATTGATGCGCAGACCCAGTTAAAATGTATCCAGATTAAGTGCAAGTCTGTGCCCCACTCGTACACGTGGCCTTATACAGAGCTGGATAATCTATGGATCAAGATTTTTAAGGCAAGCAGGGGACCAGCCAACAGTGCCAATAAACCTTTTTTTGGTGCAAGTACAAGAAGCAATACACTGTTCATTATTATTCATATCTAGACCAGACAAAATGGTATTGTAGCCTCAGGTGTTCACCAGACAACTGTGGAAATTTTACCAAAGAGACAATCTGGCTTTTGTTATTGCATTAAAATAGTTGGACATGGTCCTTTACTTCGTAATAATGACGAGCTACGTAGATTCCAGTGACAATATAGAGTATGCAAATTAGCTTCACTGATTGACAGCACAAAACAGTGACGTCTCGACCAACAGGTCTTTGGCAAGTGGCAATTAACAAAGAAACAGTCACAAGTTTTCTTTTCGGACAAATGGATTTTGCGCATAAAACCTGCTTTACTTTTTACTCTGACTATCTATAAGGGGATGAATCATTACTTTGTCTTGGGGGATAAATCCATGCAAAGCCTGAGGGCCTGTGCTTGGGACGGAATACAAGGGGACACAGACTATAAACACATCTTCATCACTGGATCATCTGCCAAAGCCATTTCACCGGAGGCTTTGCACGTTTACGCTAGTATCAGCCCCTTCAACAACGTGTAGCATAAACACACTTGACATAAGATGTATGTCTTACCAGTGGGTGGATGTCGCCTTCATGAAGATTACGTGCCGAGCGTAGCTGCGTGTAACGAATTTCCTTCATCCGCCCATAGGTCTTGAACGCCTCGAGCCAAACCAGGCCAGATCCAGCTGGGGACGGAGAAAAGGAAAATCATCATTTACAATTCATTGTCATAATTCATGGTCTTTCTTTCTTTCTTTGCCAAAACTTTTAAACAGCAGGTGTTTGTTTGACCTTTGGTTTGCCAAGGAAAACGTGTCATCATTCTCGACATTAACGTTGTCTGAAACATCTTATAAGTTGTTGCCACCCCCTGTTGTCTTCCCTGAAAGTTTTGGGGCTTTTTGTCTCCTCTCACTGTTTCCTGATACATTTTTACCTTTGACAGGAATATCCAGCTGGAGCAGATCGTAGCTTTTCAACACAAATAATAATTTACAACTCTGAATCTTTGTCATTGTTTTATATAATACACCTGATTTTAGATTGACCCCCCCCCCCCCCCAAAAAAAAATATAAATAAGATTAAAACAAACCCCCAAACAAAGAAAGATGCAAAATGCACACTAAATTGCACCAAAGTAATTGCAAATTAACATTTAGTGGGGGCAAATGATGTGCTACTGAAAAGTACTTAGTAGAGCACTGTGACTGTGACTATTGGGAATCGAAACAAATACAAACTCAATTCAATAGGACAAGACCGTTAGAAGATTTCCCCCAGCAACTTGACCTTGCTATTTGGGAAGTACCGGAAACAAATCATGAGATTCCTTATTAATTGACCATTGGAAAGTCGTTTGTCACGACTCTTTTTACTCAAAATAGACTGATCTCTTGGAAATGGAAAACCCAAGCAAACGGTCTTCACCTACAAGCCAATTGTATGAAGGCAAAAATATTGATTCCATTAAAAAGCAAATAAACCCCCCATAAAAATCTTACCCAACGTAAGAGCAGCAGCAATAATGGAAATGTAGAAGGTCCAGTTTAGCTTGACGAGAGGGGTGACAACGGGCTCCACGCGGAAGTACTGGGTGTAGATTGGGATCACACGCCATTTCAGATTGTCCCCGTAGACGCAGTCATTGCCGGTGTCGTACGGATCACAGGAGCTGGACATTGCCATTATCAGAGAAAAGACGAAAACGCCAACCAAAAAAACGCCTGAGGAAGGGAATGAATGAAAGAAAAAGGTTAAAATGTGAGAAATGGACGATCGAGGAGATGCAAATGTATATTTGTGAAGTGCGTATTCGTGATCATCACCATGCTCTAAGCGCTTTACATTTGCACGGGGAACATTCAACACTTAAATACCCCACACGCAGCGACGGTCACCCGTCAATTCACTGGCCACAATAGACGTTGATTGAGGACATCACCACCTGTTGAGTTGTGTTCACTGTTCGGCCACCAACACCCCCAAAATGATAACAATAACAATGCTTTCATCTTTTCCTAATTTTTTTGTACAGACATGTTTAAAAAAGTTGGTTTTTTAAAATCTTATACAAATCAGAAAAATACTACACGTGTCACTTAACATAATATATCAAAATGGTAAACAACATAAAAATGTTATTAATATATATAAATTCATATCAAATAGAAATTCTGTAAACATATTAAAATTGTGTAAACAAATATAATAATTTTTTAAAAGTCTGGTGTGTAGATATATAATGCGAGTATACCAGTAGAATTTGATTAATATGAAAACGTATATCGTAAATTGTGTGGACTCGCATATCATGTATATATATTATTCGCGCCTAACAGGCAGAGTGTGGCGTATTAAGTGTTCTGTTGCTTACCCAGGGTAAATGTACTACTGTAAAGCACTTAGAGCATGGTGATGATCGTGGATAAGCGCTATATAAATGCCATCTATTGTTATTATTATTTTCATATGGATGTAAATACAGGGCAAGCTGGTAATGGGAATGCCGCCAAATGGAGACAGGATTTTTTTTCCCTTTATAAAAAGTCACCTTCGTATTGGTATTCAGATATTAAACTTGGTCGCCCAAAAATATTATGCCAGTTGGTGAAACATGTGTGGCTAAACAAATGCAAATTTACCTGCTAAGTGCTAACTTCTGCTACGAGGGTCAACATGGGACAAGTTAGTGCATAATGACAGAGACGAGTTCAACTATCAATGCTAGCTAATCCCGTAAAACCGCATTTTCAAGCCACGAGGCCCATAGAGCCGGAGCTTACCCCAGCTTCCATAGCGTGAAGCAGGCATTTTCATGCAATCCTAGTTGGTATCTTACTTCAGTGAAGGGAACAAATCTATGCTGAGCATAAAACCAGAGTCCCTCTAAGAGTGCCCTGTACTCTATCGTCCTACATTGTTTAATTACAGTATTGCAAGGAACAGCTAACAAACAAACCTGCGAGAGATGAGAAGAAGGCCAGGATGAAGTTGGAAGTCGCAGAGGCAAACCTGCGTAGCATGAGCATCACAGACCCCGCCAGACAAGCCATCAAACAACAGGCGCCTGCAACTTCCAGGACTTGAGCAAACACCAACAATCCTGGGGGGTTAAAAAATGGGCGGAAAAAACATTGATGAGTATAATTACAATACAGGCTGTTTGGGAGAAGCTAGCAATGGTGCGTACCATGCAGTTATGGGGTAGCGGATTAGTCCAGAGGTAGTGGGCTGTTTTCTGATTACGGCGAGACAGGAGTTGCCGTGGCAGGCATGGGTTTGATTCCCCCGGTCGGCGAGAATCTTTTTTCTATTTTCTGTTCTTGTCTCTCACTGACACTGTTACATTTTCCCACTATCATTCTGTCTACTAGTTATGGGAAGCTACCCAAGTAACCATAGCAATAGTGGTTGGTAAGTAGGTAGTCATTGTATCAGCTCTTGCTAGCCACGGACAGTGTACAAAGCAGAAGGCATTGATGCACAGGGCAAGCTAAAACGTATCCAGGTTAAATACAAGTCTGTGCACCACTAGTAAACATGGCCTGATACTGAGCTAAAAAAATATATGGATCAAGATCTTTAAGGCAAGCAGAGGATCAGCCCACAGTACACATTTAATAGTGATCCAGCTAAATGCAATCCATCACCAACACAAGACCGAGACGACCTACGATCAACCCAACGTCACCATTCACTCATTCCTCCGAACTTACTTGGAACAACGTCCTGGTTGCTCATCTTGTTCAATTCAACCAAGTTGTCAAATTTGTCTTCGTTCATGAAAAATATCCCGGTATTGATGGACAGCTCACGTTTCACGGCCTCTTCACCAAACGTCCCTTCCTCGGCACTGAAGACCAGCTTGAACCAGAATGGACTAATGACACAGAATAACGTGAAGAACATGGCGATGAGGAAGAGCATGGCGGCCAACGCCAGGAACTTGGAGTCCATAACATATCTGCGCGGTGTGTGGAGGGGTGGGGGAGAAAGAGAGAGAGAGAGATAAATAAAAACAATGCACATGCTCAGAGTACGTTGACTTTGTTGTGTGGACTAAAGTGCTTTATAAATATGCATTATAATCATCATCATTACATAAAAAATAGCTCTGAACGAATTTATCTTTTTAAAACTTATAAAGTATTTGTCTCATTTTCAGACCCAATGAGTTTCAAGTTTGGATATTTTTTTCCGCCCATTAATCGACCCCCCCCCCCCCCCTATTAGGACCAACTTTGGAGTGCATGAGGTATTTTGACTCCATATGTTCATGATTAGGACTGAATGTTTACAAGCATTATCATCGGGTGATGATCCAGGCCATTCATCGTTTCCAAAGAAAATCCATGACAAAGCCCTGCACACGAATTCTGTTGCGACGCAAGCTATGATAAAGGCACATAAAGTGGATTTTTCTTGACCGGGTACTTTTAGAAAAGCGGATGGTAGACATACAAAAACATTGAAATAAATGCATGACATTTTTGTATTTGAGATTACACATAATTACTGTTGAAGCCTATGTCATATGTTTCGTCTTGACTTTTCTGAGTTTGGCTGGCCAGGGGGGGTCTAAGATATCGAAAGACCCTGTAGACGCAAACATTCGGTGGCCGCGCGTGTTGTGCACATAATTTGCTTACATCTAGCGCTATGGCACTCATAGACGTTCGTGCTTCTTAACCCCAACTACAAGATTTGCCCCAAAACCTCTGTGGTGTTTTACTTAGAGTATACCACACAACCACTTCCACAAGTCTCTATTGATCGCTGAAGATATCACCAATGGCGGACCCAGAAGCAGGCAGCACCGGCCGGTGAGTCCAGAGGTAGGTCCAATGGCCAGTGGTAGAGGTTGTGGTCGTGGTGGACGTGGCAGAGGACGCGGACGTGGTGCTAAGGACGAAAAGGAATGGGTCCCTGTCAACTGTCACAAACTTGGCCGTTTGGTCATGGACGGAAAAATTAAATCTTTGGAAAGAGATTTACCTTTTCTCCTTACCTATCAAGGAGTGTGACATTACATTATTGACTTTTTCATCCCTCCCGGGACACTGAAAGATGAAGTCTTGAAAATCATACCTGTCCAGAAGCAAACCCGTGCTGGTTGGAGGACCAGATTTAAGGCATTTGTTACTGTTTGAGATTTCAATGGCCACGTTGGTTTAGGTATGAAATGCTCCAAGGAAGTCGCCACTGCCATCAGAGGTGCGATTATCTTGGCCAAGCTCTCTGTCATCCCAGTCCGAAGAGGTTATTGGGGAAACAAGATCGGAAAGCCCCACACTGTGCCTACTAAGGTATGTTTGTATGTGTGGATGATTTTATGGATAAGGTATTAAATGAAATTTAGTTGGATTTGTCAATACGATTAAGCTTGATTTAATAGTTTGTCCCCTTAATCAAATGAAACATGCCTGCTCTGAGGCATAATGCATAGGTTTTTTTTGGGGGGGGGGGTTGCTAATGTTAATTGCAAAGTTCGATCCAGAATAGTTGTCGGTTTCGGGAACAGCAATATTTATTTCACTTTCAGAAAGATTGCAATCATTTTTGACACCAATTTGATCAACGTATTATATCCGCTTTCATTGCCCGAGGCTGCAAAAATTAGAAAATGAGGACAGGCATTTCAATTGAATGACAGAATATGGAATCTTGAATGGGTACAAAAATTGATAATTAAAAGCACGATTTTCTCTACAACACAAAATACTGAGTAATATAAGGATAGGTTTTTATTTCAGTTCTTAGGGTTAAGAGTTGTGGCCATCTAACAGGAATGGTTGGGTGTGTTCTCCACTGATATACATAGGATGAAGGGAAGAAGAGTTTATATAAACTATTACTAGCCTCATTTAGACACTAGACAATGTCACATTAACTGATCATCAATTATCAAAGGGGAGGGACAGTCAATGTATGTCTCTGAAGATGACACATTAACTCTCTTACTTTGAAGATATTGGTAGAGAATCGATTACTGTTACTGATCTCTGGGAGAAGTACAGCGTACATAATAAAAAATATGGACCAAACCATAATTTTTCTGATTTTCTGTCTTTTCACCACATCTGTTCTTGAGTGCAGCTTGAAATAAAATTGAAGGGCTCTTGAAAAGGTCCTGATTATAGTTGCCTTTTTAATGGTAGTTTGCTCTCCCTTCAACCCTCCTCTCATTAACACCTGTTTTTTATTTCTAGCTGACTGGCAAATGTGGTAGTGTTCTGGTCCGTTTGATCCCTGCACCAAGAGGAACTGGTATTGTCAGTGCTCCTGTCCCCAAGAAGCTTTTGCATATGGCTGGAATTGACGATTGTTACACCTCTGCTACTGGTGCCACCTCTACACTTGGAAACTTTGGTAAGCCACTTTTTGCATTGCATACTTGTGGAGAATAGGCACTAATGTGATTAGATTAAAAATTGTGGGGCAGTAATATGAATTCCAACAGGAAGCTATTGGTCAGCCGTTGATCAGCCACCAGATTCCTACTATTTTTTTTGTATTGCTGCCTTTTATTGTAATTTTTTAAATGGGCTACCATGGGGGTACTGTCCTGGATATGCTTAATTATCTTATTTCACATAATTTACATCTTTCAATGGACTTAATGTTAACTCTGCTATCACTATCATTGCTATCATCACTGCCAACAATTATAACAAGCACTACCATTACTATTACTGTCACCACAACCACTATCCATACCACAACAAAAATCACCACCAACCAACCTTGGATGTGATCACTTTGATTGAAATATTTTGGCAATGTGATTACTGTGAAGCTTGAAATGTAAATAAAAAAAACCTCAATCCATAGCCCCAAATATCCATCCTTGATAGATTTAGTGTTGCATCATTTGCAATTCAGGCTGGTTATTAATAATGTGTTTTAGCAAGCAACTTTTTTTTAAAAAAGGGTCCCGTTTCTCATTCTGTACTGAATGACCTGAGTATGAGTGCCTTTCTCTTGCGACAAGTTTTCAAAGAAAGTTAATTGTCTTTTTTTTCTGTTCTTCAGCCAAGGCCACATATGCTGCCATCGCAAAAACCTACTCATATTTGACCCCTGACTTATGGAAGGAGACTGAGTTCCAGAAGACACCTTATCAAGAGTTCACAGACTACTTGATGAAGAACCACTCTCGTTCTAATGTTCAACGACAGGAACAGAAAGTTTACTAAATAATATGTTTAGTTGGAAGTGCTGCATTGTTGCTGCATTTCATTTAAATTTTCGATGAATGAATTACCATTTTGAAAAAGAAAAAAAAAATGTACCGTGAGTATTGTTTTTTGATTGTGGATTAATAAATGGTGTCGTGAAGTGAAAATCTTGTTTTGAATATTTTTTTAACCCTCTAGTATATTTTGTTTCAATTTCAAGACACATTCAAAGACTGTAATTAGATATGTTCATGGTGTGGGTCAATTAGACCCACGGGTGGCGGTAAATATTAGGTGGAGGAGATTAAAACATTTTGATGAATTCTGTGACATTCCTGCTAAATGTAAAACGGCCCCAGGATCTGTTCAAGTTCAAGTCGTAGGAAAATGCTCTGCCCACAGGTTGAACTTTCTTCAGCAGCATCAACTTGAAAATAACAAGGAAAGAATCTTGGGTGATTTGCTTCTACCAGTTTGTCTATTCCACGATTTATTTTTCCTGCAGAACTTGTCATTGTCGAATCCAGGGTTATACATTGTACTATAGTCTTGACTAAAATTAGGCAAGCATTAATAAATGCATGTCATTTTTGTCTTACCCTTTTGACTGCTGGCTAGTCTCACAATTTCAGCTCAACTTGCTATGAATGATTGTGATTGTTTCTTGCTGTTGGCTAAGTTATCAATATCTTTGCTGACTTGTATCTTTGCAATAGGTAGTCTGCCAAGTTGTGCACTGCATGTGCAAGAATTTATCAAAATCGAAATAAATAGCTCTGGATAGGAGTAATGAAATGTGGGCCATGCACTTTTTATAATAATATTAGGACTTTACATTACGGTACATTTCCACACTGGCCTTCCCAATTGCACATTATGGGACGCCGATCACTATTGGTACTACAGTACATGCCGGCATTGAGCACGTTGCTATTAAGCACGGTTCGGACTCGAGCACACCAAATGGCTCTTCTTACTCTACCGAATTTTTGCTATATACACGCCTTTAACTTTAAAGCGCGGTAACTTTGTGCACGCCTCATTACAAGTTACAAGACAGCATCTTGTTAATTCTATTGTTGTTCACTCCATCTTCCACCCACTATTGAACACACTTATCACCTCTGCCTGCTGCGACTGAGTGTGAGAACAAAAAAACCCACCAAAAACAAAAAAGAAACCTGCTACGGCGGGAAACACTGAATAATGCAGCAACGTCATGTGTGTTATTGTTATGTGATCAGCACAAACTAACAAAGGGAGATAACTCATGAAATGTAATGAATTTCATTAAAATCTCTGGGTTATGTCTACTTACTTCGAATTCAAGCACGATTCCGCATTCTGCACGCTCAAGCCTCTTCCCGATGGCCGTGCTTAATGCCGACATGTACATACTGTACTAGTCTAATAATAGTAGTGTAGAGTAGTCCTAATACTAGGGGTGGTAATGTAACAACAGTGCCAGTGAGAAAAAAGATTTTCGTCCACCGGGGAATTAATCTTTTTTCTATTTTCTGTTCTTGTCACTTACTGGCACTGTTACATAATTATTATCACATTATAATTCTGTCTTCTTGACCTTCAGTGTCCGCTCCCTCTTCATTTATTTTAATATTAGAAGTGGGAGGGAGTGCACTTTCTATCGAGATAAAGACAGACGGTCAGTCAGTCAACCACGCTGTCTAGACATGACGTCATAAGGACAGACTTCGGTGTGTATGTATTTCTTTTCCCTTCTTTTTAAAGTAAAAGTCAAATATTTTATACTTGTAGTCAATTCTGGGATAGCGGATTTGTAGAGTGTCTCATCAGCATACATCATGTGATAGGTAGCCTAACTTAAAGAATGGGACACGATACCTAACCCAAGAGGCATAGTAATACAGTAGTGTACAGTACAGTGTACAAAACATGACCTGACAACACTGAACCATGGGGATCTCCAAACTTCAAATTCAAAGGCAGACAAGTTGATGAGATTCAAACCATTGCTAAGCAACAGCGCATATTCTACAGTTAACAATTACAATACAGCTAAACTATCACAGAAGACAGTATTAGTATCCACACAGAGTAGTTGTATATATCCCAGTTTGACTGCTTGGGGCTGGGGAATATCAATAGGCCTGTCGTAAAGCCAAGGGATTTGGACAGGCGGGCACCTCAATGTCCTCGATCGGATGGACTTATTACACAGTTGTTACAGTTACAAGTTACAGGCAGAATTTTCGGCTTACGGTTGGTTATTGCGGTTAGATGAGCGAATGAAAACAAATGTGTCCAGACATAATAATAATATTGATATTGATACTGTCGTTTCTACTAGAAAAGTAGGGAGTTAGGTGTCTAATTCGATGCCAACCGAATCAAATAGAAATTTATAAATTTTAACTGATTTTCTTTCAAAATAATATATATGTTTTGCTCGTAATAAGGTTATAAATAAGTTATATGTAAAAACAACAAAAAAAAACGGTTAGTGTTAGTGTTAGTGATTTGGCTTTCTTCTGAAAATAGAAAACAACCAGTTGAATCACAACTCCATTGGAATATCAAGCAAATAACTTAACATTAAGTGTAGGTCTATATCATTAAAATTGTTTTTATCAAAGTTTATGTTTCTAGATTTTAATTTCATTGGGTTAGCATCAAAACAAACACGCCTTTCTTCATTGAAAATTATAATACATCGTCGTCTCGTAAATAATAAGTCTAGGGTCTCGTCGCTGATTCTATTTTTAGAACGAAGTTAGATCGCCAACACTCATCATTTATAGGATTAATAACTCAAATCAAAGTTATTACTTCTACAATTCCATTTTATTTAATTTAGTTTGCATCGAAATAGACACCCCTTTCTTTACATTTCCAGTAGAAACGATAGAATCAACGTCTAGTCACGTACATTATCATTACCTATCCAAACCCCAGGCCTATATACAATTCGTACCCACTAGCTAGTGCCCATCTATCCAAACCCCCGGCCTATATACGACTCGTACGCACTAGCTATTGTCCACCTATCCAACCCCCCCCCCCCCCCGGGCCTATATGCGATTCGTACCCACTAGCTAATGCCCACCTATCCAAACCCCCGGCCTATATACGACTCGTACGCACTAACTAGTGTCCGCCTATCCAACCCCC
>JARFNW010133070.1:0-11178 GCA_031763155.1 Dirona albolineata | reverse complement strand
GAAGAATAGAAAAATGTCGGAATATGATATCCTGGACCTTCCTCGCATGAGGGTGGTAGGTGAGGATAAGTTTGGGGATAAGTTTCTTAGTAAGTCATAGCTTCAGCAGGCTACACCTTTTTATTACTCCAACTCCAAGGTAGTAAAAGGAGCTGTTAGTAAACTATGCCGAACTGGGGGACAGATGAGAGTAAAAGCAGCTCTTAGTAAGTATGATAAACCAGGGGATAAGTGTAGAAGCAGTTCTTAGTAAGTCATAACTTCAGCAGGCTACACCTTTTCATTACTCCATACATAGGGCTCAGAGGCCCAGTCACCTTGTTTTTCTTGGGCAAGAAAGTTTACTCAATTGCCTCATTCGACCCAGGTGTAAAAATGAGAAGTAATCTGTGATCCTATCCTATCCATTAGAGTGATGGATATATTGTCAATCTGTCCGCTTCACGCTACAGAAACGGATCTTCACCGGTTCTATGGGCCTCAAGGCTCTTAAGGTCTTCACATAGATAAAGGGCTCATTTTATTGTGATTGGCCATGCTTGCAAGATAGGGATTACAGCATCAAGACAATGTTCAAGAACAATCTATTTGGATGCAAGGGGTGAATAACCTGTAGTCATGTAAAAAAACACCTCTGGCTTTGCCCACCTATTCCTGTCCTGTTTACATTTACAACCTGCCTCATCCACTAGTTAATGGAAATGTCTTCTACCTGGTCAGTGCTTGTTCGCCATTGTTTTAATTGGATTTGGTAAAAATTATGAGACTCCGAGAAAAAACAGCAGTGATGTAATTTGTAAACACCCTAACAAGATATTAGATTTGGCTAAGCATTTCTTTTTGCACCGTTGCATAACTGGCCTCTTATCATATTTTGGCATGTTTAGCACAAACAGCTGTTGCCAGTGATCAATCGTGAGAATGCAGGTTTCACACATGTGTGGCATCACGCATACTGGAGTATTAAGCTTCAGAATGGTTAGGAACTCAGTTTTTTTACCAAAACGGATTGTTGGGAATGAATATGGTTTCAGGGAGTGAGCTGATTCATGATTTTATTTTTCTCACCAGAGGCCAACAAACTGTCATGGACTTTCCTTCCCCTCGCTACTTGGGCCCTGCGTCTTCCTCTGGCTCTGTCTACATCAGCACCAACAAGGGATCCACACATATCATGGAGATTGTACAGATACAGGGACAGGAAGACTTTGTGTCAGACTCCGTCAGTGACAAGGAAAACATGGGGAGGTAAGGGAAGATTGATAGTTATAAATATCAAGACTTTGTGGAGGAGGCATATTCAAACTAATTCTCTCCTTGGAACTTGTTGAGTAACAATGTATTTTTCATCAATGAATGGTGTGCCTTTTTCAAACACTTCCACGTCAGATACTACTCTATATCATTCATAGTTCAGGAAATACAGGGCTTTCAATTTTCCATGGATCCGCAGAATTTCAGTATTTTGGGCAGTTTCAGTGGACCTCCCACAATCCGCCCGTTTGGAGCCGCAGAAAATGTATTTTTCTTTTTTGCGATTTCTTTTTTATCATACAAGTAGGAGTACTCGTTCAACTCGTTATCAAGTAAGGGTATCGCAGTGATGATTCTTTCCACAGGTAATTTCATGATTTCATGTCAGCAGCATTGGTGAATTCTCTTGGCCTCTAGTCTAGTCTTCTGCCTCAGGGATCCATGCACCATATTTTATTCTATGAATCATGAACTTGACCTCTTTGGTAAAATTTCCAGTTTCTATAGCTGTTGGGTGAACACCTGATGTTGTCTGGTCCAGGGCACTCTGAATCTTTGTGCCAACTTTTGTTTTCTAGCGCAAGATGGGTTGTGTGTGCCGCATGCCGTGTGTGCTTTCCTATGGAAGGTCGGCCAAAAGGCGTCTGGAGATTTATTTTTTTATATAAATTTTTGTGGTGCCCACCTATCCAAAATTTGTGATTCATAGGTACTATGTCTGGTTATAGTGCCCACCTATCAGCCTTTGCGATACGTGGGCACTATGTTTATGGTGCCCACCTATCCAAACCACCCGGCTTTGCGGTAGGTGGCATAGTGCCAACCTATCATCAGCCTTATATTTACATCCCTGTCAGTTATTTTGTGAATTTTATCGTCCTTGCAGTTTTCAAATTTTTTCTTTTACGATAATTCCACTCCTGATTATATCATCGTTATCATTATCATCATCTCCCTCCACCAGTGCACACGGCTTGTCTCGGGCTCACATCACATTTGGTAGAGAGATGACACCCAAGAAGGGCCGGCTTCATGCACTGAGGAAACACAACTCTCTGACCTCTGTGAACTCCAACAACAGCAGCACTACATTTGGCAGTGTGGAGTCCCTTGTCTAGACACATCGTCTTTTCTATAGAAGAGAAGGGGGGGGGGGGGGGGGGGTGAGCGGGACACACACACACCCATATAGACATGATTGGGGGGGGGGGGGGTGGATTTTAAGTTTTTAAATTTGAGATGATCTGTAACCTCTGTCTACATTTTCATTATTGGATGATTAAACTTTAAAACCTGATGTATGATTTGAGTTGAATTTATTCTCCAAAATAAATATAGGGCTATGTGTTTGAATAAATGATGAATGATTGAGGGGCCAGGTAAACAAATAGAAGAGATAAAAGCAGAGTCTATATATTGTTGTTTTATGTATAACAAGTAAAAAACAATGCAACTTGTCAAATCTTGATTGTGGTTTAGCAAATCGGAGCATTGTCTGCATGTCTTCAGCATGATTTTGGGCAGTTTCTGTGGACCTCCCACAATCCACCTGCTTGGTTCCGCCAGAGAGGAAAGGACAAGGAGAGGGGAAAGCTTTCGTTTTTCTGCTCTTAAACCCTATCCTGTCAGGTGAAATCAGTTCCACGCCCCGCAAATTTTCTATAAGGGAGGTAACAATCTTACAATAGTTATACAGTGATAATAATAAGCGCTTGTTGTTTTTAGATTAAGTTAGTATGCATCTTTATAGAAAAACGGTAATCATGAGAAACTAAATAATTAGAGTAAAAAACTAACAATATTGTATTGGTAATGTGTTTGTTTTCAGTTAATGTTGTCAACATATTTATAATATAAAAGGGAATACCTCTATTTTGAAGTACGTTTGCGATAGAGCTGTGATGGAAGGAGCCTTGGAACTCTGTCTTGAGAATAATCATATTGTCTTCACTGTGATGTGAACCTGCCATATCTTACACCAAAGAAGGTTGACTTATAAATCTACTTGGTTCATTTTGTGAAGGGAGATGAGGCTGTAGAGACTTGATCAACCACACTGTCTGCCCTCACAGCATCGGATGTGCATCGCCACGAATACAAACCAGAAAAACAATTGTTGTTGTCGTTGTCGGTTTTGTTATTGTTGTTGCTTTTGTTGTTGTTGTTGGTTATCATTGATGTCTGAATGTTGTTGTTTTTCTCTTAACCTAACAGTTTTTAATAAGTGCATCGTCAATAGACTGATTTTCTAACTTTAGGCGTATAAGTGAGTGCCACGTCTTTACCTCCCTTATAGCTTTTCACGCCGCTGTCGACTGATTTCACCTAATCAGTTTGCTTTCCTCTCTTACACTGTCTTCCTCTTCGGTTCCGCAGAAAAACAACGGTGCGAAGGCGGAAATAGTTTGTTTTGTTTCGGCGCTTGAATTATTGTTTTTTAAGTATCCGGTATTTTGATTATAAAACTGCGAAATACTCGCGATAAATATTCCCTTTATTCATCCCAGGGGGAAATTTGTCTTTAGGGTCTATTCCGAGGGTAGACCGGAATAACCCAGGTGTCAGCCGCAGAGCAGCGCCACAATGTGGGATCGAGGTCTTGAGAAAAAAACCAGCGCTTTCACCGGGGTTTGAACTCGTGACCTCTCGAACCAGAGGCGAGTGACTTAGCCACTGCGCCACCAGCTCCCCAATCATTATTCGATTTATATTATGTTATTACTTCTTTGTGATTGATATTGTATACCTTTTGGAATTTATAATTACTATGATATATGACATGTTTATGATTGATGTTTCGGTTTACAATATCTATAATTATCAGTTTTAACATTTTATTCACCATTATTGTCATGATAAAATATAACGGGCATTTGAAGGATGTAATCCTTCATAAGTAAAGTCCTTTTGAGCCTTGAAGCCCATAGATGTGGTGCTTATCCTGTTTCCCATAGGATGAAGCGGACTGAGTGACAATACATTACCCCTCTGTGTAGAAACTGTACTCCAATTGCCTCACTCGACCCAGGTGTAAAAAATGAGTACCAGCTTGCAGCTGGGGAAGAAATCCTTCATAAAGCCTTATAATATGGCATGGTAAGAAATAGATGAAGAAAAACAAAATAATGAAGGAGGAAAAGGAAAAAAACGAAGGAGGAAGAAGAGGATGAATGTAACATTTCAAAATACTACCTGTTTTTCCAGGGGATGCTAATGCAAAAAATGAGTGATGCAGTCATTGGGAATAAATACATCTTTGCAGAGGTTAGTAACCTTTATAACAGTTTGTAAAAGGATGGTTTGTGAATATGCGTGAAATACTGAATAACAGCAGGAAAATGTTGCAGTGCCAGTGAGAGACAATAAACAAGAAATGGTAAAAAAGATTGCCGAAAGGGGGGGGGGCAGTACCCATGCCTGCAGCTGCTACACTGCCTTGCCGACAACAGCAGACCGACTTGAAATAGTGTCTGTTATTTACTGGAAGAACAAACATTCATTCCCGCTTGGTATCCAACATTCAGGGGAGGAAACCCACTCTATTCACAATAGTTCATTAGAAGATTTTCCCCAGTAACTTAACCTTGCTATTCAAGAACTAACGAGAAAAAATTATGAGACTCATTCACCATTTAGAAGGTATGCAAATTTGGAGAGTTGTTTGTCATGGTACTTTTTACTCCCAATAGACCGACCGATCTCTAGGAAATGGAAAACCCAAGCAAATGGTATTCACCTATTAAGATTTTAGTCATTGTAAAGTCAAGACTCATGATAGAAAGGAATATTCAACCTTTGAAATTAGACAATAGGTAATAGTAATATATATGTTCATGTGTATTGTTGTCTATGTGTATATGTGTGTGGACAGTGTGAGTGTTTAAGCAGAGAACATAATAATATTACAAAATTCAATTTCCTTCATGGATTTATTAATAAAATCTATCATAAATTTACTCACTGGGAGAATTTGGTGGGTAAAATGACGAAGGCTAAAATAATGACTCATTCAATTGTAATCCATGATCTTCCTTATATACTTAATTACTTGATTACTTTCCAACCTTCCTACTCACTCTCATACTTACTTAATTACTTACTCTCTATGGCTACTCTCTTACATACTTATTGCCCACTTACTATATATACATACTTATTCACATACTTACTAGCTTTCTTACTTACTGTATTACCTTCTTAGTTGTTGGTTTTTTTTTGTATTGCCTCTTTGGTAAAATTTCCACAGTTTCTATAGCTGTTGGGTGATCACTTGAGGCTACAAAATCATCACTTGAGGCTACAAAATCATCATGTCTGGTCCAGATATGAGTAATATTGAACAGTGTATTGCTTCTGGTACCAAACAATGTTTATTGGCACAGTGGGCTGATCCCCTACTTGCCTAAAAAATTTTGGTCCATAGACTTTCCAGCTCTGTATCAGGTCATGTGTACTAGTGTGGCACAGACTTGCACTTAATCTGGATACGTTTTACCTGTATCTGCGCATCGATGCCTTCTGCCTTGTACACTGTCCTCGACCAGACACAGAACTGGCCGCTACACTGTGTAATCACGGTTCTAAAAGGATCAGATAACAAACAAAAAGTTTTTTTGCACACTTACTCACTTGATTACCTCCTTACTACCTTACTTCTTATATTTCTGCTTGTCTGTCAACATGCTAACAAATATCTTTCTTTCAGTGCGTGTTCCAACTTGACCATCACAAAGAAAACTTCATCCAAGGGCAGAAGCAGTATACCCTGAACTTTGTTCAAGTTATGGATGAGATTGTGGAGGAAGGGTACACACACTAAAATAGAATAGATAATTGTAACATTAATATTATAGACCTGCTATCCATGCAGATTGAGTCTGTATCACACAGATTTTTCACCTCTTTTGGACCATTTTTGAATGTTGGGGTTTGTTTTTTTACCTAGATGCAGATTTTTTTTTCTGTTACTTATTTTCCTAATCAAGTACTTGGAATTATGCTGAAATGTTATAAACACAAAGTCTTATCTGAAATACATTACATTTTATGTATACAAGCATAAAGATTTAGTTTTTGTCTTGATTTGTTTTCTTGTATTATAAGCACTCTATTGAAGAAATGAACACAGAGTTTGTTTCCTCCAAATTCAGATATTTGTTTGTTATCTGTTCCCTTCAGAACCGTAATTAAACAGTGTAGGAACCAGCTCTGTGTCTGGCCGAGGACAGTGTACAAGGCAGAAGGCATTGATGCGCAGACCCAGGTAAAACGTATCCAGGTTAAGTTCAAGTCTGTGCCCCACTAGCACACATGGCCTGATACAGAGCTGGAAAATCTATGGATCAAGATTTTTAAGGCAGGCAGGGGATCAGCCCGCTGTGTCGATAAACCTTGTTTGGACTTTGGAGTTCAAATCCTGGTGCCATAGTGCCTAAATAAACATTTCACACCCCTTTTTGTTTATATGATAATCATAATGATAATAATCTTTATTGTCCATGAACGACAATTTGTGTTTTGGTTTACAATGCTCAGGTTATTATATTGGTACATAGAAGACATTCAATTCATATTCATCAAACAAATTCATTAAATTCATACTACTGTACTATTATGCACATTAAATTCATTATATTTATATTACTGTGCTATATGTTCATTAAATTTATATATTAGATTAAATTCATTACATTTATATTACTGAACTATATGCACATGCACATACACCCCCACCTCGCTTTCTCTCCAGCACTATATATATTACGTCTTTATATATCTTTATGATTAACTTTATGGGGTTTTTTTCACCTCCCTCAACTTATCAGGCTGTCTAACTTTGCTGAATTCCCGATGGGTTCCCTCCACGAGGGTGTTTTCCTCAATCAAACTCATGCAGAATGCTACATCTCTATGTTCGCGCCACAGACAAACACCATTGACCACTTAAATATTCACAGAGCTTCAGGTAGGTATATGTTATTAATCTTTTACAAAAATGGTTCATATGATCCTTTTTCACAATTTTCAATTTTTGATCACATAGCAAAGTAGAAAAATAGATGTAGGATAATTTATATTAGGTCTATGAGCCTGTACTCGTATAGCGTTTAGAACTATAATTACATACTGATGATAAATAATTGAAAAAATATGGAAATGTAATGAATTAAGTTTCCAACAGATGTTTATAAACTCAAATAATGCTTGATCAGGGCATTGAATATTAGGAACAGATGCAACTCTTGTGTTGCTACATGTCATTTTCATCCCACCCGTTTTAATTTAACAATTGTATTGGTGCTCAATAAAAAAGTAAAGTCCTTTTGAGCCTTGAGGCCCATAGAGCCGGTGCTTATCCCGGTTTCCGTAATGAAAAGCGGTCAGAGTGACAATGCATCACCCTTCTGGCTAGGATGCTGGTCTATCGCAGATTACTTCCCCAGCTGCAAGCTGGTACCCATTTTTATACCTGGGTCGAGTGACGCAATTGGAGTAAAGTTTCTTGCCCAAGAAAAACAATGAAGTGACTGGGATAGGATTCGAACCCATGACCTTTGCCATGAGAGTCTGTTGCCCTAACCATGAGGCCACCTGACCTCTGGTGCTCAATAAAACTCGCATCAGTATCAATTTGTTCAAAACTTTTTGAATAAAGATGATATCCAACAACACTTGTGCAATGTCTACTATGCATCTAAGTCATTATAAGCCTGTTTGTTGTCTGATTCTGTGTCTGGCCAAGGACAGTGTACAAGGCATAAGGCAGCGATGCGCAGACCTAGGTAAAACGTATCCAGGTTAAGTGCAAGTCTGTGCCCCACTAGTACACATGACCTGATACAGAACTGGAAAATCTGTGGATCAAGATTGTTATCGCAAGCAGGGGATCAGCCCACTGTGCCAATAAACCTTGTTTGGTACAAGAAGCAATGCACTGTTCAATACAACTCATATCTGGAGGTAATTATGTGCACGACCAATGTAAATTTGCTTGTAGCCGCAGGTGTTCAACGAACACGATCTACCTCTGATTATGGAACATTAAAAAATCATCTTAAAACAGAACTCTTCTCTCTTCATCTTCTTTGACTTTTGATTATACATTTTTTGTGTTGATATGTGATGATGTTGTTGTTACCTGAACCCATTTTATTGTAAAGCGCCGACGAGCATTTGTTTCAAAATGGATCTTGGCGCTATATAGATGTATAATTCATTCATTCATTCATTCATTCCTTTTGCCCCATATAATTTTTTTTAAAAAAGTAAGTCCATAAACGTCAAGAGCCTTGAGGCCCATAGAGCCAGTGCTATCCCGGTTTGCATAGTGTGGAGTGGACATAATGACAATGTCACCCTTCTGGTAAGAGTCTTGAGGCCCATAGAGCCAGTGCTATCCCGGTTTGCATAGTGTGGAGTGGACAAAATGACAATGTTACCCTTCTGGATAGGATGCTGATCTATCGCAGATTACTTCCCAAGCTGTAAGCTGGTACCCAGATTTTAGACCTTATCGAATGAGGCAATTGGAGTAAATTTCTTGCCCAATAAAAACAACAAGGTGACTGGGATATGATTCAAACCCTTGACCTTCGTGAGAGTCCACTGTCCTAACCACTCGGCCATCTCACCTCTGTTAAAAATGACTCACAGACAGATCCACATGTTTATTAGATCATCCCCAAATATCGATCGAGTCCCCTTTATATAACAGAAAGCAGTGTAGGGGCCAGCCATAATATGTCAAGCTATGAAGTGTGACACAACAAATGGAAATGAATCCAAATGACAACGAGGACTAACACCACTCATCACCTTACACATAGCTAGAAAGACTCTGCATCAGAAATTAAAGACGAGCAGGTCATGCGCCCACTGCATCCAAACCTCTTTACCAGTAAAGTGAGACAACAATGTACCATGAAGTCCATATATGTTACCGATAAACACTTTACTGTTACCCCAGTGGTTACTCTTCAGTTACAGGACAACTGGGAACTAATAGTATTTAGAAAATAATATAAATGTAAAGTTCTTTAGAGCTGGTCTATTTATTGCAGTTTACTTCCCAGCTGCAAGCGTGGTACCCATTTCACACTTGGGTCGAATAAATTGTCTTGCCTAAGAATAACAACACAGTGACTTGGATAGGATTCGAACCAACCACCTTCGCAAGGAGAGTTCGCTGTTCTAGCCACTATGCCAGCTCGCCTCCAAATAATATTATAAGATGAATAAAAATGCTTAGCTTGACATTAAAGCGGGTACTACTGTTTGCCGATCTCACCCAGTCAGAAAGAGTGCATATGCTTACATTATATGCATTTTTCATTTGTATGAGGTTATCTTATTTATATGAAGTGGTTGCAAGGCAAGGAAGGAAGAAAAGCAGAGTGAGCGGAAGTTTCAGCGTCAAGTGTAACTGTTTTCTGTAAATATCATACTTAATTATAATATATTAAGAGAAGACAAGACCTAAAAATTGTGAAACTTCAATTTAAGACATTACAAGACCTCGAAGGATAGCACAAAACAGACGGGAATGGAAATGCTTCACCACAACTATAGATGCACAGTTTATTGCACTTAATTGCAAGGCATCGGGAATCCGGAATTGGTTTCGATTAACCGAAGTTGCGATTAGGCGGAATTGAGAGGTCATAATGAGTTACATCATTGAATAAATTCGAATTTACGTGCATATATATTGTTACGATCATCCACATTGAAGTTAAAGTTACCCATTATTAAAAGTTTTCCGTTATTCGTATTTTTGTTGTGCATGAAGGTTTTAAATTCATCGAAGAAGTCTGTAGTTGACAAGTTGTTTCTATTCGATTATGGTGGTCGATATATTGATATTAAACGATATGTTATATTTTGAATGACGAGGATTGCCTCAAGATATTGAAAAGTATTAAATGTAGTGCATGGTAAAACTTTTTTGACAGTAAATGCATTGTTAAATATGATCATGAGTCCTCCTCCTTTTCTATTTCGCCTATTTTCCGTTATATAGGAATAGCCATCAGGCATAATGTCAATGGTGGTGGTGGCGGTGGTGATGGTGGTGATGATGATGATGATGATGATGATGAGGATGATGATGATGTTGATGATGATGATGATGATGATGATGATCATGATGATGATCATGATGATGATGATGATCAACAATTAACAAGAATCATAATTTACAGATTGTCTCATCAATAGGTCCTCACTCCTTCGCTGGCCTAAGCGACCCTAACTATATTTAACTTGTGATCGGTCCTTGTTCATTGTCGCTTAACAAAGGTCGATGGTGGACAAGTCGCTGTTTTGAGTTGACAGTCATTGAAACTAGTATACATACCCTATACTTTCACTCAAGTCATCATACAGAGAAATAAAGTATAATAAAGTACATATCATGGCAAGATCGCATTACCAATAGACCACTGTACAGTAGGCTAAGAAACAAACAACAACAATGGCAATAATTAGATTAAGATTTAGTGGCCACAGCACTAGAAGAAAAAAAGGAAGTAGTTAAAGTGATTCTGTGAAGCAGGGGATCAGCCCACTGTGTCAATAAACCTTGTTTGGTACAAGAAGCAACACACTGTTCATTCAATATTACTCATATCTGTACCAGACAACATGGTATTGTAGCCTCAAGTGTTCACCCAACAACTATAGAAACTGTGGAAATTTTACCAAAGATTAATTACGGTACTATAGGGAACAGATATTAAACAATAATATATATAAATGTCGTAGATTCCAGGAACAAAAACATTTCAAAAGTCCAATCAGTGTCATTGTTTTATTGCCGATTCTTGATGAACGAAAATCGCTTGGCTGGAAAAAATGCACATACAGGGTGTTTGGATACCTTAGACCCCCCTCCCCCTTGGTCAGCCAAACGCAGAATGGTTAAGA
>JARFNW010133059.1:0-11179 GCA_031763155.1 Dirona albolineata | reverse complement strand
TGATGATGATGATGATGATGATGATGATGATGATGATGATGATGATGATGATGATGATGATGATGATGATGACGACGGGAAAAGGAAACTATGACTGTGATTAATCTAACAACAAGAATACACTCTATGACACAACCCATTATCAACTCACCCTCCAGGTTCATATCCGGCCTGCCAATGTTGTGGCCTTGACCTCCTTCCACACCGCCATCAAACAATGAGGTCACACTGTAACTCCACGCACGGTCGGAGGGCTGGAGGCGGCGGTGGCTTGGTAACCCCGGCAGCACCCCTGACACCCCAGCAACCACTGGAACCCCTTGAGTACCAGCTACCACCACGGGACCCCCTGTCGAGGTCACAGCTGTTCCTCTGGCTGGAATGAAAAACCCACCGGTATCACTACCGTCACAGTAGAATTGAATTTGTCCAATTCCTTCGAAAGACGAAGAGTCCTTTCTCGCTCTAGGCTCAGGTAATCCGAAAGACGAATTTGGACTGTGAAACTGACTGAAGTTTTCGCTGCCCCATTTCTTCCTGCCCGTCTCGTCGAAAGATGAAGACAGCGACGAAATGTTTGGGTCGTAAGGAGAAGGAGACGAGATGCAAGCCAGAGAGTTACTTCTCTGCCCCCTCAGTCTGAGTAAATGGTTCTGGGGATTGGGCTGGTAGAACGGAGTGTTGTTGATGCTGTTGTTGTTGTTGTTGATGTTGTTGTTGTTGTTAGTGTTAGTCCGAGCTGGCTGTAGGACGAGGGGGTGTTTGTAGTTGGGGATGACCCTGTATCGGTGTTGCTGAGGTGTGCTGTTGGTGTTGTTGTTGGGTGGTGATGATGTTGCTGAGGCAGCGTTGGAGTCTAGACTAGAAGTCGAGCCTTTGCCCCCGCGGGAATGAGACTCCTCCGGGAGTGGGGCTAGATTGACGCTGGCCCGGGACATGGGGGCGTTGAGGGACGGGTGGAACAGATGCTGGTGGTGATGGTGGGGGTTGGGGAACGAGCTGGGCGGTAGTATTGCGGCCGGCGACGCGCCGTATCTTGGAGGGCCGTCGCCAGAGAGTTGGTTGCTGAAGTCGTAAGGGTAGTTCTGGTGCTGGTAGTAGTCGTGGTAGTTTGGGTTGTACTGGTGTTGTTGTTGCTGCGGGTGTGGGGAGATGTATGGGTAACTGGACTGAAGGTCGAACGGTTGTGACAGGTACCGTTGGCTGCTATCCAGAGAATGTCTTTGTCTGGGGGTGTTCTTGACTTGTCGTGGAGAAATGCCAAGGTCGAAGGGAGTAGGCTGAGGGGGGAGATGGTGTTGTTGGGGGAATGGTTGTTGACGCTGCTGTTGCTGCTGCTGCTGCTGCTGCTGCTGCTGCTGCTGCTGTTGTTGTTGTTGCTGGTGATGATAATGATAATTGGGATCGTGATAGTTTTGCGGCAGCTGGGGATGGTGATACAACTGACGGTGTTGTTGTTGGTGGTGGTGGTGATGGTGAGGACTATTGTTATCGATGAAAGATGATCGAGGTATATCCATACTAACAGCGTGTTTGAGCCTTGGGCTGGGTTGATGGTGATGACTGTTGTTGTTGCTGCTGTTGTTGTTGTTGCTATAGTGGGGATTGCGTGGGTCATTGTGTTGATGGAAGTAGAAGTCACCAGATGGGTCAAAACTCCGAGAGTAGCCCCACTCGTTCCTGGAATAGCGTGGTCTTTCTTGTAAGGAATGTCGGATGTCGGAATGATACGGGGTTGCTATGGACGCGCGTCGATGGGGTATGTCGATGCTTTGGGAATGGCGGAGCGATCGTTCCGAGGGACTAGATGATCTGTGTGGACTATTTACACTATTATTGTCGTGCGTAGTAATACCTCCAGACCTTTCAGGGTAAGACGAATAATCCGACGTTTGGGTTTTAACCAATGGGCTTGGCGATTGAAGAGCACGTGACACAAGCAGACGATGCGCGGGCGAGATGACGTCACAGGATGACGAGCCAGGGAGTGGGGGGAGAGGCGGAGGAGACGACAAATCTCGGTTTGTATGACGACCACCATCATTATCCTCCTCATCGTCGATCTTTGAAATAGATGGCGAAATTGTTCGATTACCTTTCTCCACTTGGGCATACACGTCCACGCAAGGATCACCAGGAGAAACCGGGGACTGGCACAATGGCTGGGGCTGGTGGTAACTTTCCTTGACCGGGCTCGCGAATGAACGCCTGAGCCGAGCACTCGTCATGCCCATGGCTATTTTGGCCCGGGGTTTCGTGCCGATTTCTAACGAGGTCAGGGAACTCGTCCTCGGCCTCATGCCACCTCCCAGCTTCAAGCTTTCAAAATCGACAGGACTCCTCCCATCCCCGACGCGATGGTGCTGTTGCTGCTGCTGCTGCTGCTGCTGTGGCTTCTTCCTCATCTCCACCTCGTTGCTGTCTCGGCGATAGCTGTGGTGGAGACTTTCCATACTCACGCTCCGGTCCAGTATCGCCTTCATGTCGGGGCTGACTTCAGGAGTGGCAGCAGCGCTGCTGTTGCTGTTGTTGTTGTCCAGGTCTTCGGTCGGGGTTCGAAACCCGCCGGCCGTGTAAGACTTGGCCACGTCCAACGGATACGAATAGGTCGAGTCGGCGTGGGAGAGGGACAACTCTCCCTGGGTGTGGATCCGAGACACCTGCTCCGCGAAGCTTTCCGACGGTTGGGGTAGATGGACGTTGGAGGGCCAGTCGTCTTCGAGAGTATCCAGCAGGCTGTTTTCAGACAGGGAGAGGTCACGGTACTGAGATGCCGCCCCTCGCCGTCGGCTTATCTCCCCTATCGAACCTTCAGAAGAGCTGAGCTCCTTGTTCAGATTCGTCTTCTTCGACTTGACAAGTATTTTCTTCTTGCGTGGAGTTGTCAATGAAAACACGGATTTACTACCACTGGCACTGGCACTACTTCTTCTATTACCACTATTACTCGCACCACTTCCACCAGAACTGTTAGCAGTAGCAGTAGTATTGTTATTGTTATTGTTGTTGTTACTGTTACTGTTATGACTACTTCCCTTCTTCGAAAAACTCCAGGGCGCCGACAGTTTCCCACCGAACAGAGCACGAGACACCTGCCGTAGCTTGGATGCCGACGATAACGATGACGACGGTGACGATTCCCTCTCCAGGCTGTCCGTTGCGTACCCCGGGTTGGTCACTTCGATCGAATACCGCTCGCCAATCGTGTCCAGCTTTTTGTCCGCGGGTTTGATACAGTCACTCGCCCTCCGTGACGCGTTCTTCGCGGTCTGTCCACTGCTGTTTCTGGTCGTGGTAGGGGTAGTGATTATTATATTGTTATCATCCTTACCTCGAGTATCCCTCGATTGCACCGGTTGAGAATTGGCTGTGGAGTAATTTTCGGGATTATCCGCTCTACGCTGCGCATTTTGGCGACCGCTCTCCTTCTGCACCCGATGGGATTTAGACGGGGAGAAGGAGGGGGAAGCGACGGCCGGTGGTGAAAAAGAGGGAAGAGGTGGGTTGTGCAGCTGGCGGTGGTGAGGGGAGGCGGTGGTGGGTTTACTTTTATCCTGTAAACGACGTTGTGGTGAAATATCGATTCGTTCACGGTCGTCGTATGAATTGTGGAAACGTCCTTCAAACGATAGAGGTACGGATGACGATAAAACCGACGACGATGGAGGCGATGACGGTAACGATGACAACAACGAGTTGCTGTTGTTGTTGTTAGTCGTTGTTGTTGTTATTACTGAAACAGGTGGTGACGGTATGGTTGGTGCGACACAACTCGAAACATTTTGAATTTGGCTACCTCCACTTTTTTTGGCACTGAAGAAATCGCCCGGTGTGTTTGGTGTATTTCCTGGTGCTAGAGTATCAGCCGTCGCCTTCTCCTTTTTCTTCTTCTTCTTTTTCTTGCTGTTCATTTTGGTCTTCGCCTCCTTCGCCTCCTTCGCTCTCACCTCGCTTTTTGGCGGAGTTAATAACTTGGCAAGTGGAGTGGTGGTCGTGTCAGTTGTAGGAGGACCAGCAGGAGGAGAGGGATAAGCGTTACTCAACACCTCATTCACACCTTTATCACTACGTCTCTGAGAGTCAACTATTCTCCCCGAATTGACTTGTCCCCCCGCCACGGACACTTTCCCTCCTCGCTCATCAAGGCCGCATCTATCACTTCTATTACCCCGCGGGCTGTCACCGACATTGACAACAGAATCGTTATCAGTCACTTTGTCACTAGCACAATTACCGTCACTTTTATCCTCTCTCCTCCCGACTTTGTTACCGCTGGAAATCCTTCGCTCCTCGGTTGCGGCGTTTGCGTTATCGTTATCGTCGACATCGTTATCGCTGTAACTCCCTCCCTCCACACAACGACTGGCCTCGGGCAGTAAGGGTAGCAGTACTCCAGTCGAAGTCTTATCAGAAATAACACGACCACTACCACTAACACTACCATCACTACTAACAGTCTGGGGTTGTACTGCTACTACTCTATCACAACCACCACCACCATTACTACTACTACCACCGTCAACAGAGTGAATCATTCGAATGTTTCCAACCTGTCCTTGTGTCGGGACGTGAGAGGAGAAGGTGGACGATGACGATGAGGGCACGACAACTTCACCAATGCCCCCGGGGCCGCGGCCGCCAGTCCAGCGACCCATTGAAGGCGGGGCGGCGTCGTGCTGATGTCTCTCCGCGTCCGAAATACTATATGCCCCGCAGACACGATACTTCATCAAATCGGACGGGCGGGCGGCGGGTGTGTTACCGTTACCGTCGCCAACCAACCCCGTCCCCGTGCAATCATCGTCGCATGTCTGCTGCCGCAACCTTTCGAATTCCACGGGTTGACTAGAGAGGTCGCTACTGACATCATTATCATTATCATCATCACCATTATTATCATTATCATTCCAGAGCATTATACCAGTCTTTGCTTTCGAGTCTGTGGTATTTGGAGTAGTAGAAGTAACTTCTATTGTTATCAACGCTGGTTTTGTTGTTGTTATTTTGTGAATACCACCCCTGCTCACAGCATCATCGTCAACATTACCACCACCACCACCATCATTAACGTCATGACTACCATCATAATGGTAAGTCTTACCACCACTACTACTACTAGAACACATTACATCAACCGTCGTTTCATTTTCACAACTGTCTCTCTGTCCATCCTTCCCAAATGCAAGCCCACTACCTCCTTCTCTCCATCCGGTAGTGTTTGGGTTGGGATCAGTTGACGGACTCGAACAGTGACTCACACCAACACGACCGTCCCCACTTCCCTTATTACAGGTGGTCGGGGCGTTAGTGTGCTGCTGTAAGGGGCTACCGCTGAACAAAAGTTTAGTGGTATCCTCTAAGAATCCCGATTCTGAAAGTTCGAACACAGTTTCGTTAATACTATTCCCACTATCTCTGTTGTTATTCCTCGTCGTGGTGGAGGCGGTGGTGGTGGTAGTAGTGGTGTTGGTGTTGGTGTTTACCGCCGGCAGTGTGTTGTTGTGACTAGGTGTGTTGGCAGTATTATATCTCCGTGTGTTAAAGTTAAAGTTGTTGTGTGTAGTGATGGGGGATGTGGTAGACATGTTGGAGGAACGGTCGAAGGAAGCACCACTGGTCCCAGTGTTGTAGCCTGAGTCGGTAGTGGCGGTGATGGACGTGTTGTTGATAATGTTCACATTGGCGATGTGGGAATTCGTAGAACTGGTCGTGTTCGAATTGAACCCCAGGTCTAATGGCGTTATCGTTATTATGCCTTGTTTGTTTGTATCACAATCACTCATTATGCCAGAGTTTGAATTTGGATTTGGATTAGTCGCTGTGGGTGGAGCAGCATCCTCACGTGCTTTGGAATTGGTGGAGGATGGGGAGGGGGGTGGTTGTACACCTGAAGGTTGGAGTCTGTCTTGAATGTTAGATGTGTCTAACACGTGACACGTATCCAATGCTGTCGTGCTTTGACTGAAAAACGGAGACGTCTCCTCCAGGATGGGCTGAGCTGACATCGGTGATGATAACAAATCCTCGTTCCTACGCTGCAGAGAAATGCTTAGATCCAGGCTGCGACGTTTCAGCTCGTTCTTGTGTCTGCCACTGCCGCCATGCTGTCTCCGTCTTATGACGTCACTTCCTTCCGGGAAGACGATGCTCTTGCCCTTCTCCAGCGTCATGCTGCCGCTCCGGGTGTGCGTGTGGTGGGGCGTTTGGTTCGTCCCGGGTTTGGTTAACGTCACAACACCCTCTGACGGTGTCGGACGCGGGGACGCGGCGTAGGGAGAAGACGTCGACGATGACATTTGTGATCTGGGCAGGGCAGGGGACGGAGATGCAGACGATGACAATGACACGTTGGTACAATCGGACGGCCTTGGGCTCTGGTTAGCTCCTCCTCCTCCTCCTCCTCCTCCTCCGTCAGGACCAGATCGCGTCACTTTAAGGACGGCCTGTTGGAATCGCTGCTTCCCCCTGCTGACGATGGCCTCTCCAATACACAAGGTCTCACCCGTCGTCACGGGGGCTCGGGGTTCGAACCTGCCACCACTGGAACTGACTCCGGGCACGTTCCGTTCCGGCCAATTTTGCTGACTGGGGTTATTGGTCGTGTTTTTACTCGCAGTAGAACTAATGGAGGCGTAGGAAGGAGTTTCTGACCTCGTACTTACATCGTGAGAATCACCAACCACTTTTCCCCCGAGATCACTACTAGAGGGAGCTTCCTCCTTTCCAACAGGCGTTGAACCTTCAACCCGAGGGTTGGAAGGAGAGTTTACATTTTTGGAGTTCGTGCGATCATCAATATTATGCAATATTTGCTGTGTGGATTTTTTGTTATCAAAATCGCGGCCTGGGCCCTCTTCGTCACCGGGCCCCATGTCAACAGAGGAGGACATGATATCTGGATAGTCCTTTACCGTCCTCTGATTCCGCGCGTAATTTTTCGGCGAGTCATCCAGCGCCTCGATTGTGAGAGGCTCTTCAGTTTCTCCTGTCGTTTCCACGCCGGTCGGTCTCGAAACACCTCCTCCACCTTTCCGACCAGACTTGGAGGACGCATCGTAGCCAGATCTGTCGCTAGCAGCACTCTGTCTATTTCGCGACTTCCTCTTTTTGGCACTGTCCTGATCGCCGCTCCTCCTTATCGGCATCGTCGAAGCCTCCTCTCTACTCGTCGCTCTGTTGTCTACCTTCTCCATTGTCGTCTCGGGGGACCTGAAGAAATCCTCGTTGCGGATCCAGATCCTCGAGTCGTCGTGCGGTATCTGTATGGCATCCGTGGCCCGGAGACCTCTCCGCTGGATGGAATGGTAGTCGCTGTAGTCAGACACGTCATCTCTACCCATGTTCTCTCGTACTTCGTGCATGTCTCCATCCTCGTCAACCACAACATGACCGTCCACCTCATCACCTCCTCCTCCTCCTCCTCCCTTGCCTCCTTTCACTCCCAGGACAACCCTGACAGTACCGCCTCCCCCTTTCCTCCACGGCCTCACGCCCTCAGACAGGGACGAGCTCCTTTCCCGCATTGACGGCGTCACCGAATCTGGACTCATCGCGCCCTTGACCCCTATCGCCGACTTTCGGCGTCCGGCGGAGCCCTGGAACGACCAGCTACGACTCCTTCCGCTTCCCTCCATTCCGTAGTCCATGACGTCACCCGTCATGGACGCCCCCTGCTTGTTTCCCATATTTCACAGGAGAGGGTCACAGTCGCAGACTACTGATATCTTCTTTTTGATATCTTTTAACTTATTTCTAATGTAATGTAATTTGCATTACATAATAATAATATAATCCAATTTTTTTCTTCATTTTGACGTGAACAGCAGTTGTACAATGCATGATTCAAGATACAACACACTAGACTGACGCCCACATCCCATAGACATAGCGGAAGTAGAAGATGAGTAGTATGGCATTATATAACACACGAAAATAAAGGCACTTTCTGTGTTCAATACCGTGGATAAGTCTCTTTCTTTTTAGTAATCCTCCAATATCATTGTTCTCTAAACAAATCCAATTTTGCATCAGGCTTCATCCACTTTTAAACTCCATTATCCAGTCTTTGAAAATGTCATTCATACCACAACATCCAAACTTCGTTGCGATTTTTATTATTCTTTTTTTATCTTTTGTTCTTTGTTTTAAAATATAACCAGACTCTTTGTCCTTCCATATATTTCTTTCAAAGATAAAATCATGACGAAGACGTGAAGACGTGAATAAATTAGTATGTTATAATAGTTGGTCCTCGTTCGTTGTCCACTTTGTAAAATAAAAACCTCCTACTTCCTGTCTGAACAAGACACAAGACACGGGTATCATCAACAAATCCTGTCTACTCGACTTCCGTCCATTTCATTACCCGGTCACGTACATACATCACCCCTGGTCTATTCAACAACAAAAATAAAAACCCAACCGGGGAATTTTTAATATAGTAATAGAATAGAATACCTACGCCGAGGATTAAATTATGAGGAAGGGAGGAAACAAATGATGATGACGACGACGAAGACGACGTCGACGTCGAGGAAACAAGATCGTAAAAAGATGACCCAAAATAGACGACTTGCTTGAGTATCCTATGACATTATGATCCAGATTTCGTGCGATTTTGAAAGGGGGGACGAAAATTGAAGAAGACTTGTGTGTTGGTGAATCTCCTACAGTTACGTACAATGAACGATGATGCGATGATGCGATGGAGATGGAGAAAAAAAGAGAAAGTATCTAAAAACAGTCACACGAGTTACATTTTTGGGTGTGGTTTACCGTGACCCTGCCACAGCAGTGACGGATATTATAAAGGCGATTGAATACCAGTCTGTGTAACACGAGTAGACCCCCGCTGGTGTGGGCTGTCGTATTCCATTACCACCAACCGCACGTCGAGCCAGCAGGGCGTCGCAGTCTCCAAATAGTAAGGGGAGGGAATGAAATAAATTGCGTGCACGAACACGAGTAATTTATCCGGTTACGTCCCCTGCCTCCCCTGTGGTAATAGTTAGTAGTTTGTAGTAATCAGACTGGATCCCGTCGAGATGATGATGATGACGGGAGGAGGAGCACACAGAGTGATGACGTAGTTGGTATCGTCGTTGTGGTGGATCGATTTCCGTCTACCGTTGCAGTGTTAGTGACGTCATCGACGGGAATGTAATCCATGGGAATTATTTTTTTTAAACTAACAAAAAAAAAAACAAGGAGGAAAAAAATCCAGAAAACAACCCACTGTTAAAAATAATGATGATAATAATAATAATATATATTACTATCACTGTTCGACGTATCAAAGGTATATTGATTATATCCTCAGCCACCACAATCTATGTTATGTAGCTTAAAAACAATCCAGATATATAGAAATGAAGAGGAAAAAAAAGTCATATGTTATGTGTATTATAACATCCAAAATTGGGTGGGACTCCACAGCGAGATGACGCATACAATGTTTCTACTTTCACTTCTTCCAAATTTGAAGAATATCCATACAGAATAAAATTGTTATAATAGTATATAATACATATCATACATCACGATCCACATAATACAATCAGTGATGAGTAAGTCCACTTGTGAAAAAAATAAAACGAATCGTGTTTTGGGAAGATCACTCCTGTTCCTTATCCAGTTCTCATGTCAGTTTGTTATTATTGCTTTGTTTCGTTGGTTTCTATCTAAGTGTACATCATGTTATCATTAAAGTCCTGTTTTTTTCCTATAATTAAAAATTGTAAAACAAACAACCAAACAAATTATTATCATGGTATCACACTGATTATGACACTACTGCAACACTACTTATACTGAACGTGTATTGTATCCGCAGATCACTTAAATATCGTGCGTGGCTTTCCTTCCAGGAACTAAATATAGTAGGCCTATGATATTTATCGGAAGTGTGTGATTTCGAATATCGACTCACACTTACAAGACTGGAAGTAATATGTAATATGTATGTAAGTGTGTATGTATGCACGTATGTATGTATGTATGTATGTATGTATGTATGTATGTATGTATGTATGTATGTATGTATGTATGGATGTATGGATGTATGTATGTATGTGTGTATGTATGCATGTATACATACACACATATATATACAAACACACACACACGTACATACACATATATACACGCACACACACACACATACACACGCACGCACACACACACACACACACACACACACACACACACACACACATTCATGGACAAAGATGTATTATGTACAAAATCGCATGTCTTAAGTTACAAGGCAGTGGTAATAATCTAAAACTACTACGATCCAGGAAATAAAAAGGATAACAACACAAAACTCAACACGATGAGTCCACTCCATACATATAAGAGAGATTACCATCCCATCTGTGTAGCGATGATGATGATAAATGTAGCAGGAGCACTGAAGAAAGACAACACGGAAGAGAGACTACAAACAAGCAGGCATCGGCATACCGACAGACAGAGATACGGAGAGACGAAAAAAATAAACAAACAAACAGGGAAGCCGCTCATCATCACCATCATCATCATAGTCTTTGAAGCCACTCAACAACATCATCTCATTACATCATTTACCCATCTCCTTAGAATATCACGAGTAAGACATTTCGCCAATAATTAAAAACACTCCATTTTAATACGTCACGGGCGGTAACTCTCACTCGCTACAAACCACTTGGAACATAAATAATATTCGATAATTAACTCCCTTGGCTGTAAGTGTGAGGGGATTTTTCTAAGTAATGTAATATCGTCATTACATACATAATTATATCGCTTCTGATCCTCGGCAGTCTCTTTTTTTAAGTGGTTCATAATATACGCCGCATAAAGGTGTAATGTATCACTACTAATTACGTTTGAAGGTGCGCGAAATAACCTCGAAAATCACCAATGGAAAAGCAGAGATTGATAGAAAAAAAACTTCCAATCCTAAAAAAAATTTTATTTTTTTTCAAACATATGCATAGATTATTTTTTTAAGGCAATCAATACCGGTTGCAAATAACTTGCAATAAAAAGGAAAATGACAAGTAGGTGTTTTATCATTTCAAGATCTGACACTTACAATGTCCATGCCTTAAAAAATATAAGATTATTTAAACAACATAGGTTTGTTTATGTATTATTATACACATAATGTGTATGTATGCGTGTATGTATGTAT
>JARFNW010133048.1:10000-11180 GCA_031763155.1 Dirona albolineata | reverse complement strand
AGAGAGAGCGAGAGAGCGAGGGAGAGAGAGAGGGCGGGAGAGAGAGAGAGAGAGAGAGAGAGAGAGAGAGAGAGAGAGAGAGAGAAGAAAATGTTTATACTATATACATAAAATTTATAACTTACCACCATTACCAGCATCTGAAGTGAAAAAAGAAAATGAGAAATTCGTCAATGGTAAGACAGCCCAACCTCAAAAGAACTGGTCATGTTGTAACAAATTTTCATTGCGATTCACATATATATTTTAAGCAGAGATATGCAACCACCCGTTCCACACACTGTAATGTTGCCACAGGTAATTTGTTCCACAGTCGGATTGCCGAGGGAAAGAACGATTATTGGTGCATCTGAAATTTTTATTTTGTGACTTTCTATCTTTTGTAATACATATCTTTTGGCTACAGAACCGCTGGCTTCAGTACTATCGACTCCCCCTCTACAAGCCCTTGTGAAATTTTGTACAGCATGATGGTTTTTTGCTCTTTTTCTCCGTTCCCCTAAAGTGGGCTATTGAAGGGTTTCCATAATGTGTGTCACTGCTGGTGGTCTTCAAACAATATCATAGGTCAGGTGAATTTCATGGGTATATGTTTCAATGGATGAGTCGTGTGTTACAATTTATATATATTAGCTATAATAAAACGAAAAAACTCTGGATAGACGACTTCGATGTAAACAATCACCATTGCATATCAAACTTCTATTTCTCATAATCACGACTGAGCATAAGATCTCCTTCTAGATTAAATCAAAGAACATCTCTTATAATGTAAGCCATACACATACAAAAAACACCAATTAAACACACACACAAAAAGCCACATAATAAGAAAAGGCCCTTACCTTTGATCTCATATCCTCGGCCTGAACCTGGTGGAAACGAATCAAGAAAAGGTTAGCTGTGTGCTCACCAGCAGCAAAAAATCTTAAAGTCCCATTGAAAAACAATTTGATGACAAAAAGTGTTATGTGTCATTTTCCAACCTTCTTCTCTGTGGTCGCCGAGAGGGAAGGCACTGCACTTAATCCACATTGACGGCATGGGTTTGAGTCTGGTATTCAGAGATGCTATCTTGGGCAGTATTCTTCACTTCACTTTACTCACTAATCCCAGGTATAAAAATGAGTGCCAGCTTGCAGCTGGGGAAGTAGTCTGTGATAGACTGACGCCTTATCCA
>JARFNW010133048.1:0-5000 GCA_031763155.1 Dirona albolineata | reverse complement strand
TCATTTAATTGTGAGATAAAATGCAATTTTACTGCATTGCAAACATAATCCTAATATGTGAAAAAAATGTCCGTCTTGCATATGAAGGCCATAAGGGGGGGGGGCGGGGGTGCTTACAACACATGCTATATCGTTTATAGTGACTTATGGCAGCATAAAATATAACTCTTAATCGAAAGAATGACACTCAGGGTTACCAGCCCTAAAACTCATTTCTGATCCTCGGTATAATGGTAATATAAGAAAGCAAAAATGTCACCCGATGACCTTGAAAATCATTAATTTGGAATGAACTACATATGGGGTCATGACGTTGAGTTTATATGATCCCAGTTTCCTTTCGAGGAACCAAATGTTAAATTGGCAATTTATTGGTGATATTTAGTGCACAAATCCCGCCCAGTGGTTTTAATTCATCTAGAATCAGCAATAAAACAATGATGATTTGCTCACATAAGGCAGTTCATTGATACCCCCTTATAATCGCAATAGATGGACGTATTGATAAATTCGCATAGAAAAATATAGAGAACTCCGCAATGCACAGGGACATTTGTGTGTGGGATGAGGTATTAACACTGGCAGACCTGTAACAAAATCTTAAACGGGGATCGCTGTGAAGGAATGTTGGCTAATACATCATAAAATGCATGGCAACGCAATTGCTTACATAACGGGGCAGTAAAGAGGGAGCGGTGTTATTGGATTGAATGTGGAATCGAGGCTTGGCTAAATAATAAAAGTTGATTAATGCTTTCGGCAAAATCCAATCTCTTTCTTTTGCTGACGCGTAGACGTTTAGACTACGTTAATACAAACGCGTGCGTTGATTATGATGTCGAAGAAGATATTTGGATTCTCTAGCGATGCCGATGTCGTAGAATCTGTGCTTCCCGATAACAAACAAGTAACAAAAATATATTGGCGGTTTTATTGCTGATTGTAGACAGGCAAAACATCAACCCCCCCCCCCCACCCCAAACCCAGACACTCAATTGTCAATGTATTTTTCCAACGTTTGGTAAATAGATCAACTTACATGTGAAATAATGCAAATGTAGTAATTTGACTCTGTACAACTATCATCCGACCTAGGCGGAAGTCACCGATTTCTTTGAAGATTCTTCATGAAGTTTGATACTAAGAGACACATGAATCGGATAAAATCGATGTCCCAGTATCCTCCATCCAACCAAGGCGGTCGTCACCAATGTTTCTATCTATTTCTTCTTAAAAGGCGAAATAAATATTGGCACATTGTGGAAATGCACACAGATACTCTCTGGAGGTAAATATGTGCAAGCTGAATGCCTTGGACACAACTGATTCATTTATGGCAATTCGACAAACATGAAAAAGCTGAATGCCACCTCGTTATCGCGGTATTTATTGAAGAGGTCACCAAAGAACATTTATATATCCAATAGGGTCGGGCAGTTTACTTGAGTGTGCCAAAAATATCAAATCTTTATCTAGTGAGACTTTAAGGTCAAAACAAGTACAAGATAAACAACGATTCATAAATAAATATTTAGACACGTCCTAATTTCTGCCAATGATCGTTCTCGTCCGCACTTACTGACCTTATTCAAACCCTCATTAGGGAAGCTTGCACAGCTGGATCCCATATAATATTTACATTCTTTACAACAACAAAAAAAGGGTCTGAGTTCCTACATGTACATCTCATAAATCTACAATTGACTTACGAGTGCATGGAATAATTTTGAAAACGCACCTAATTATCGTCTTTAAAAGTCGACAGTTTAACAACCTTTTATGTTATAAAAATATTTCATCAACAGATTGAAGTGCTGACTTTGTATATGTTGTTACTAGGACACGGAACTACAACCTGATGCACAAATAAATTTCGTTGCAATTATTTTAAGCCCCAAACCTAAAGCTAATGGATAAATACTAAATAATCACATTTCGGAGACGTTAGATATATTCTCCTGCCATAGGCACGACAGGTGCACGTGGTGGAACAACAAAAAATGCAACTACGTGTAAATTTTCTCAGTTAATTTTCTCAGTCAATTCGCAAAACATAGTCAGAATTCACCAATAAACACATATCCAGATCATTTCACCAGTCCATCACATCAAGAAAAATGAGATCGGGAGTGTGGGCTTGATAAGTACGAGCTAAATAAAATATCTTATCATACCTCCCAAACAAAGTGACTTTCACCATCAACAGTATCAGAGATGCCAAACAAGATGTTGCAAGTGAAATCGTAATCCTGATCTTGTTTATGGTGGATTATGTATTCGAAATAGTTCTAATCTCCTCCAACCACTCTGTCCGACCTTTTGCACCCCCGTTATGAGCTTGGGACAACATGTCGTATCAAGGCTGTTTATGAAGTCAAGCGGTGATTAATTATAATAGAATGGTCGCGTCAAATTTATAATATTATCCTTTGTGTGAACTCTTTGCCAAGTAGTGGACGTCCATATCTCAATACACATATTCTATGAATACGATTACGTTAGTTGCACAGTTCATTTGAAACATACCAATGAAATTCATCTTCCCATAATTTTGAGTTTTGCAGTGGTGATAAGTTATTCATTGTTAAGTTGGTTATTTTTCGATGTTAAAAGATTTCAACGTTTGAATTCAAACTGTGATGATAAAATCTGGATATTTAGTTAATGATTCGCATCGTTAAACTAGGGTGGTATAACTACCACGGACAGTGAGGGATGGAACCAAATAGCTATCGGTTGTAACTGCACGACCTAGGCCGAATGAGGCATCATTCTTTCCCATTAATCTCCAATCCATCTAATGTGAATCTGACGTCAGTAACCACCAGATACAATGCCCAGGTTGGCATAACACATTTGCATATATTTCATCAGAATAAATCCAATCTCGATCGGTCCATTGATTTATTCAATTCTTTAAATAGTTTATTGATGTGAACTTAAAAAAGTGTTTTTCAAAAACCATAATTAAAAAGTCGATATTCTAATTCGCAACACATTGCTTTTGTAAACAGTTGTCACGCTATCGGTTGCTCCTATAAGTGGCTAGGTGATATGATATAATTACACTTTTGTTGATGTTGGTTTCTTTTCGTGTCAGTAGTTTGATTTATGATAGAGCAATAAACTTAATTTACTGTATTCTAAACTCGATAAACTAACTTCAAACGAGCCTGGCAAAGGGATAGACAAAATAAAATAACAAAGGCTGAGTGGATCACAACCATCCAAAAGAAAACAATTGTGCAATATCCATGTAAATTAGTTCATTTTTACTTGGTCGTAATCCATCAACAATCTAATTGTAACTTTTGTTGTTTATCAATTTCTAGCCCAAATTCTGCGCAGTAAAACGAGCCAATGTTTAGCTTAACTTTACTGGTAACCGGTTTAATCGATAGTTTCTTGTTGTTTTAAAAACATTTTTTTTGCATTCTGACACTAACAGTGCACCATACTGTGCCACATGTGGGAGCGGGGGCGGAGTGAGTAAATCATCAGCATGCATCGCAAGTGCTGGTCTGCACATTGCCTATCATTTTCGCCACGTTGGTCTGTCCTCTGCTGTTCGTGTGTATGCAGAGGCAGTGAATAGTTATCGGACACAATGATTGATGTGTACAACTGGTCCTATTGAGAGGAAGGTCACGAAGCAGATAACTCATGAAGTGCTCCAGGGCCTGCATGTAAAAATATAAAATCTCGTATATTATGCCTTTGGCATCTTCAAAGAGGTTAACTCAAATTGATAAAGCTAAAATATCCCAAGTAATAAGTGGAAATATTGAAACAACGCAAACCACATAGACAATACAATTAGAACGAAAATATATGAATAATATACTTCAACGTCTACACATATGGATAAACAATCTTAAAACGGTGTTCCATGCAGTTGGTGAGCACAAGACAGATGGGAATTGCCTACCCCATCGCATTACGTCATCATACAGGTAATTAATTGTTTACATTTTAAAATCTAAATTCAAATCTGTTAGCACCATTGCAGACGGGTAAACAGTTACCTATTTTACTCGCTAAACACGCTAAACAATATAGATTCAATGTAGCAAATAAAACAATTAATTGCGCGGATAAATTGTTACAGACAAGAAGCTTAACAAATAAACCATTCCAACTCAAATCATCTCAACCATCTCTCTCTTCTCCCACCCCCCCCTCTCTCTCTATCTATCTCTCTCTCTCTCTCTCTCTCTCTCTCTCTCTCTCTCTCTCTCTCTCTCTTCTCCCCCCCCCCTCTCTCTCTCTCTCTCTCTCTCTCTTTTTCTCTTCTCCTCCCCCCCCCCCTCTCTCTCTTTTCTCACACACCTCTCTCTTTCTCCTCTGTCTATCTCTTATACTCCCTGACTGCCTCGCTTGAAAACAAAACGATTATACTAACGTATATAAACAGATTAAACAGAACATTAAAATTACCCTGAGCAAATTGCATTCTTATAATATGTTATAATCTCGTCTTCAGTTTAATCAAATATCCAACTTGGACTACGTTTCAAATATTGATTTATATATTTCAAAGGCGTTACAGCACTCATTATCAATTTAAACCCCCCGATCTAATCCAATTAATACGCATTAGGGTGATGACTAAAAAGGAAAAAAAAAAGAAAAGAAAGAGAATTAAAAAAAGAGAAGAATAAATAATACAGATAAAACAGTAGCAAGGCGTTATATATTTCATGTACATTCAGATGACAGGGAAATAGATGAAAGGGAAATGAATGCCGGCGTGGGATGAAAGCGTTCGATTGAAGTTAATTTCCGAATGCTCCAAGGTGATGCCAGTCGCGGTTAGAGTTGGGATAATAATTAATTTTCATTTCATTTTATTTCTCAAAACCCCGGGATAAAGATGTTTGTTTGTTTATTATCTTTCCCTATAGTACCGTCATTAAACAGTGCAGGGACCAGCTCGGTGTCTGGCCGAGGACAGTGTACAAGGCAGAAGGCATCGATGCGCAGACCCAGGTAAAACGTAT
>JARFNW010133038.1:0-7500 GCA_031763155.1 Dirona albolineata | reverse complement strand
ACCGGTGTTATATATCAAAAGTAACGTACCTCTAAACTAATGCTGCAGTTGCACCGGTATCATGGAATGGTGTCTGCCAGTCACTACAACATAGGGTAAGATTAATCCGAAGTCGATAAATAATTACCATCCGAGTCCAAAATAAATAGCGATACTGAGTAGACGCGACATCGAGATTTGGACGAGACCTAAGTGGAATGGGGCCCGAGGATAAGAGTTGGGTCGGTGAAGGGGGCAGTTAACGACGGGGTCATTGCCAGGGCAAAGCCCCTCTCCCGGACACCATGGTTGGTTAGCTCTGATTGCAATATCTCCCACATCCATCTGACTCATCCCTTTTTTCATCCCAACCTGCCCGTTCACCGGATGTCGCTGATTGATTTTGTGCCCAAGTACCAACATGATCTGTTTGAGGCACTGACCCATCCCTCAGTCGAAGCCAACACCACCAACACCACCAGCACCACCAACACCATCATCGCCAACCTTATTATTTTAATGAATGGACACATTGAATTGAATTTCTAATGCTTTCGTTTTCGCATACCTTATGCTAAATTGCCATTGCTTTCATGGTGAAAATAGCTCCCAGTGGTGTTATCAATCTATATTGAATCATAAAACAATGACAATGATTGTGATTTCTAAAAGTTTAAGGTTCCGGGAGTTCAGATATGCGTTATCTCATAATAATCTAAATATAGTTTTCCACAAAATATGGAATCCAAGATATGCTGCAGACACTATTCTATACCTGTGCTGTTTATAACACAGATGATCTTCCTCATGCTCTAAGAATGTAAGAATGTTTTAAAAATATATAAATAACAAGAAAAAACAAAACAAATCAGCATGATGTAGTATCATGCTTTTGGTACACCATCACCGTCAACTGTGATTGTATTTATCAAAGCTAGAAATATGAAACACAATTGACAAAACTAAAAGTAACAAATTGAGAAACGCACAATGAGACACATTGCACTCACGGATCGTAACTTATAATTCAGTTGATACCCCCCCCCCTCCCCACGCCCGCCCGCAACTTAAGTTGCATAATGGAAAAGCACAGAAAAAAATAAAAAATAATGTTGTTCAACTAAACTTGCTGATTAGAAAATATATCCGGTAATCCCAATGTCATATTTCGTCGCCTCATTTCCAGAATGACATTTAGAGTACTAAAACTATCTGTTTTCAACTACTTTTAGAAGAGATTAATGTCAAACAGATGGATTTAAAACAGAAAGTACCGACTCTGAAATGACCCAGCGATCTCGTAAAAAGCATAAACTAACAACTTGTGCAATTTTTAGAACACTCGCTATTGCGTCATATTTGAAATTCGAATTGAATGGGAATATCACAAAATGTCAAATGAAAACCGCGCTATAATCTGTTTTCTAAATGATATTGACTTTGGATAATATGAAATCTCCAGTGTAATACGCTTTGCATATTTTCATTTAATTTATTTACAAAGCCATATCACTTAACTAGCTGATTTGAAAAGCCAATAAGTCTTATTGCTCAACGATGCAAAATATTTCCCTTCCGCATAATCAGGGTTGTATTGATTGGCTATCTCAAGCGATTAGAATTGCACTCATAACTCTATCCACCCGAGGAACAAGTCGTGATAACTTCATACAATCTGGGGTCAATCTCCTGTCCTGTTTTTCATTTGTTTTTCCTTTTTATGTTTTCGAATGGGGATGACATTTTTAATCACTCACAACATTCCGTTTATGTTTATGCCCCCTTAACATGGAGTGTACATCCATTTCATTTCCTGCTATCCACTGGTTGATTGTTAATACTTTGATGTAATTTAGTGCAATCTTCTCACCTGCTGATCTTTACGAGTCTAAAACCATCAACACTTGATAACATAATGGCGGGGCTTTTAGAAGAATTATGTTCCGGAAGCTATGTCATATGCACGGGCTAAGATGATATGTATTATCTATTTGCAATGGTCGCATTTCACCCTTCAGAAAAATTAACTGGACGCGGGCGTTGATATCAAACATTGAAGAGCGCAATGTCATATAGAGCTAGAGAAGAACAGGAAAGCGAGAAGCCGGAGACAACGGGAACAAAGGTCCTGCTCTCAGGAAGAACAGCACCATTCGTCATGACGGCCATATCCTGGATTTATATATAAATTATAAACATGCCTTCATTCTGTCCACACTTTGTTTCAGGGTATATTTAGAAAAATACAGAAATAACATAAGCGTGAACAGTATTATAGGTCAAAACCATTGGATGGGTTTTCCATTTCCCCGAGGTCGTTCTATTGTGAGTAAAAAGGACTGTGACAAACAACTTTTCAATAGTGAATAAGGAATCTCATTATTTGTTTTCGGTACTTCCCGAAAAGCAAGGTCAGATTGCTGGGGAAAACCTTCTAACGAACTTGTCCTATTGCTGCACCGCAATATAGACAATATGAGTCAATTGTCTTGCCCAAAACAAACCACAATGCATAAACCTAGACTCGAACCCCCTCCCTCCCCCCCACCCCCCCCCTTCATCATTGGCGTGGTAGGTGCAATGTCTTAACCTCTCGCGCCACCACGCCTCTATCTGAGACTATACTTTTTAACCAATCAAACATCCTTGTCGATTTTCTATTTTTTCCCGAAGCTGTGTTATTTGCCAGCCATCTATTTTGTTTTATTTACTGTTAGTAAATGAGGTCTAAAACTAGATACATGCTATGCTAGTTTTTAAATAGCTTGGCTTACGCTCTAAAGAATCCGACAATTTTAATTCTTCCACTTTGTGAAATCAAAAACAAATTTCAAAATTCACCACAGCATGCATATTATTATTATTGTCTATGAAATGTAAATTTTCGGGGCGAATATGTCCAAATAATTTTTATTGGGAATTCAAAAACTACTGAAATCAATCAATGCCTCCTTTATCTAACAACCTCACTAATTGATGTTTATACCTTTTAACTCCAAGTCACGTCTTAGAAGCTTTGGTTCGAGTGCCAAAACTCATTAAGCACACATCATTTGCTCAAGTAACAATAATGAAAGCCATTTACATAGCTCACACCCACCGAGGTGCACTATGGACACTTACATGATAGCGTGTGTGGGAGCGCGCGCGCGCGCCTGTGTGTGTGTGTGGGGGGGGGGGGTGGTGGTGGAAAGGTATGTATAATGAGGTAATTAACATTAAAAGTTTACCCACTTTATTGGGTGGAAAATAACAAGTCCGTTTTTGACACGGCGTATTGACGTTTCGTTTTCTTATGTCTGTAGTTCAACACATGCCCCTTTTAAGGTCATTACACGTAATCAAACACTTTTTAAAGAGCATCCGATTTTATGGACCCGGAATTAAGGTTAAACGCTTTGTTAGCAACGTGTGCTCACAATCCTTTATCGGCGGCAAGAATGGCAATGATCAGACAGGACTAATACAAAAACGGTTAACTCTAGCTGTTTGGTGTCTACTTTCCAGCTATGTCGAAATTTGGGGAAATTTGCCGACATTTATGAAGTCGAAAGTGTTTTAGGGGTAGGAAATGAAAAAGCCGATAGGGGGCCAAAAATGAGATGAAAGTAAACAGAAAATAAGACCCCAATCTGAAGATATAGATTCGTTTTTGGCATCACGTCTCGTATACAGATGTGTCGATAACGAATAAAGAAAAATCAATAACCTAACAGTCTGTACGTAATATCGTGAAGTATAATTCAAACAAAAGCCGAGATCAACGACCTACCAAATAGGAATAAAGATGTGTAAGAAGCTACTTGGGCATAGAAAAATACAAAACCCGAAAGAATTATATATAGATCGTTGGACAAATTCAATAAACATGGAGTCCAACACCATGCGAGGTAGCGGCAGACAAGAAAAGTAATTCTCGCAATCTCTCCATCTCCCAGTTTATATGGATTTTGTGTCGCTTTCGGTTGCGCTCCTTTTTTATTGCTTCATGTTCCCGTACATAAAGGAGACATATTTATGCTGGCAACCAGTCTAGTACCCTAAGCGATCTTTAGCAGCAAGATGTTATCAACCCCCATCCGTTGTTGCAAAGCAGACATAGAGAGCAATGGTAAGATTCAATTGGTTCTGACCGGATCGTAAAAAAACCCAACTTATCTTAGGTCTCATGACTTTGCTGAACTAACTTTATCTTGGTACAATCTTTCCTTGTTTCAATCTAGTCTGTTATGCATGTTCTTAAAACAGGTTTGTGCGAAGCGATATATTATAACAGAAGGCACAATTTTACCTTGCTCTTCAGATTATTATGATAGTCTTTCCTTACTTCAATATAGCGATGGGTGCATGTTGTTTACAAACGTTTGTTCGAAGTGCGATAGAATTAACATAAAGAATACCCTTACTTAACATGTTCTCCATAATATTATTAGGTGCCCTCGTCGTTATTGTAATAATCTAAAATATAAAGCAGGTTTGTAGCCACCACATACGTCAAGTCAATGGCAGGCTTTGTTGTGGATGAATGGATTTAATTTAATCTTACCGTTCGGCTAGAGTTTGGTGGAAACCCGGGACCCAGACAAGATAACTGATAAGGTTGATTTCCATATTCATTGTTGTATGGAATGCGGTGTTCTTCTTACAAGAACACCCCGCTCAGTCAAAAAATCTATCGTCTGGAAGGATTAGGATACAATATACCCCATATATTCACACCCCCCCCCCTTTTTCCCCTATCCTCACATGAACCCGGTGAGAGATATGTATTAGACTAAGCATCCTTATCGTAATGCTATTATGTCCAATGACCAAGTCAGTATAGTCTATATTTTCATTCAATATGGTAGGTGTAATGTGGTTGCCCAGTGATGCCCCAACGATCGGCACGGTTACGGAATCAGTAAGCAGTAAGTAAAAAAGTTTGACCGTAATAATATGGCAACTAACATGATATGCGACGAAAAGCAAGTGACGTATGGCAAGCTACTGTCTACGTGTGACTCCGTCCTTAGAGGCCTCTTTCTCTTTTCTACTCGTTTTGTAGTACATAGTTTGATCATTTCCACCACAATCCACTCGCTTTGTAACCTGAGCCCACTCTTGTTAGGACCACTCGCCGGCTCCCCTCGTCACCTGAAAGTGCGAGCGAGGAGCGAGCCAAATTACAAGGCGGGTAGGGAAATGATTATTGCGCCTTTCCGTATTTTTTGTTTGCTATTGTTTTTTTTAGTATGTTGGTTTTGCCTTTTTTATTTCAAGACGCACGGTTGTGGAACACGTCTCCCATTGGCAATTAGACGGAGGGGAGGAGAGTAATCCTGTTTGAGCCCGGGGAAAATTCGATAAACGTAGGTTTTATTCCTGGTGTGTGTCTGATACTGGCTCATAAACAGAAAGTTGCCCAGGAGAGGCGAGTGGAAACCGGTGTTCCGATATAAAAAAAGGGGCGAATTTATTATTTATTATTCAATTACTACTACTATACTACACAACAAGTTGACCACGTAGAATACCCCGTTTTGAATGAGTTACCATCACAGGGCAGGGAAAGCACGTACGTACGTCGGAGATGTCTTGTAATTGTCGATATTATTATGTCTTATCGGTATTACTCATATATCACATTATATCGATGCTTGGCGCTTTTGATATTTAAACCAATAAATACGTGAATATACTATCAGTACAATTTGACATGATATCATTTAGCATAAATCAACCAAAAGGTTCGATAATAAATCACGAAACAAGACGCCTGGCTAATTTACTCCTATACGAAAATTACTATAAAGGCAAAATGCCCATGTAGACAAAATAGAGGTAATTTTCCATTTTCTTTGGGTTTTTTTATAATTCAATGATTCCAACGAATGATGAGTCAGTGCGTCCTAATGGCCAATTAATGATAGTTAATGTAATTTTGTGAATAATATGAATGGCAAACTAATTAAAAACAGTGTTAATCGGTGTTCAACAGAGGTATACAACAAAAACGTAACGGCCGTGCTTTATCGCTTTTCCTTGTCGGAAAGTCTCTATGGCTAATCAAATCCATGCTATGCTAATCACTTAAAAACGATAAATTATTGATATTAATGAAACGAAACTTCCCAATAATACATTTTGCGATGAACACAGCAACACTTTGTTTTCTAAGCATAATCAATGTTTAGCTCTGCATTTGAAATCAATGCCACATTTCGCTTTTACGTCATACATCAAACACATTGAGTAGGCTATCACACAATTCATATTTTCAACATTCAGTATAGATTGGATAACGGGTGACTCTGCCAAAGACACTTAAAACGATGGGGATGGTTTTCCCATTTGTGAAACAGCGAGTGCGTTTGATAAGTTTTCATAAGATGTTATTGAATTGGCCATTGCCGTACAATATGTGATATTTACCATATCAACACTGATAATGTAACACATTTATTTTTATTTCTTTCATATCGCAACTGCCATTTTCTCTGCGTAATAATTAACAGAGTATGTAGACTAGTTCGATTAAAAAATATGAATAAGTTCATAGTAACTTTTTCTGTCTAATGTCTATGTTGTTCTCATAACAAGCGCTACAATAACACGAAGAAGCAGAGTATTAATGAGTGGCTAGATGACGCAGGACAGTATGTGGCAGCCCTACCACCTAACTAGGACACATAAGTAATGTTTCGATCATCCCCGGACATTGTCAATCTCAATCTCAATGTATTGGCTCAGAAAAGTTTATATTATATAAATCAAAGGAAATGTTAACATAGAAAATCATTGGGGTCGATGCGTACAAGTCCTGTGCACCATTCGGGGCTCGGAATAGAGCTGACTGTAATACTGCTCCAATTCAAAAATGATATACACGGTCTTCGTTGATTGTGTTCATATAACAATAATATTATAATTTAATTGATTCTTCACTTCTCTCTCAGGCGTCATTAACTGTTGTAATCAACACTCATTAAAGACCTAAGCAAAACCATATTTAGCATTTTGATAACAATAATTACTAGAATCAGCGTCATAAATATAATGTGATGGTAAAAATGATTCAAAGGGAAGCCACTCCCACTTAAGAGTTATACTATTCCCAATCGTGCCGGTTATAATATCTATGGTTACGTCCCCTTCTTAAATTGTGGAACGTGTGCCGTGATTGTGTTACACGATATTAGATAAAACAAACTAACAGATAAACAACAAACGATCGAGAAAATTCAATTCTTTGTGGGCTAGACAGTCACGTTCACTTGCCACGACTACGATTACAATTCGGCGTGGTTGTGACTTTTAGCCAGAAGACTTCCTAGAACGCTGGTATGGATTTCTCTGATTATAGTCTGGCTTCAAACCTCAGGTTCCACGTCTTCATTGATATGGTATCATCGAATTTGTGCTTGGATGTGTGGGAGTGTGTGGGTATATATGTGAGTGTGTATATGTGTCGGGTTGGGGATGGGGTGGGTGGGATGCGAGAGAGAGAGAGAGAGAGAGAGAGAGAGAGAGAGAGAGAGA
>JARFNW010133027.1:0-11182 GCA_031763155.1 Dirona albolineata | reverse complement strand
TCTGATTGGTCATTGGTCACAAACACCGCGACATTGAACATAATATTATTATGAATTTGAGCTGAAGAAATGAAAATCATTCATTAGAATACAAATAGAATTACATGATGCTGATGGATAACAGTAACTTCGATTCCGCACAGTTCCAATTGATGATTACTTATGTTATTGTCAATTGTGACAGAGTGCCTCGGTACTGCTCGGTGTCAATTGACGCTTTGCAGTGTTATTGTCAATTGGCACCGAGTCACTCGGTAGTCTTCTTAGGTAAGATTAAGATACTTTATTGCCCTGGTTACCTCGACGGACGTTAAATTTGGAGGTTTCCTCGGTTGTAAGCAGCATTGTCCTTTGTCCAAAAATTGTATTTGCACCAAACAGTTAACAGGCAGCGTGTGTATTTTTAAAAACACTTTCCTGTTGTTACCCCTCTTACTTCATGTATGGCATGGCTCTCATACTTTTTTTTATTAGAAAGCGGCGACACACACAGTCGTGTCATGGATTTAAAGGTATTCCCCAACTACAAACAATGAACAAGACTCAAGGTTCTGAGTTTGAAACCTGCTATAGACTAGACCAGAGGCACGTTTTTTAAAACTAATGAAACCCCAAGTTCCATGAAGATGGGCTCGATCATGTTCAAGTGACAAAACTGTAATATAATTAATATTAATATTGCCTGCTCTGTTTGCATTTGTAGTGGAGTCGCACCACTAGCCATTTTGAGTTTGGGTGAAATCGAGGTCCTGTTGTCAAGAGATGACGCATGTAAAAGAGTAGTATAGTGGAAGTCCTTGAATTTGGTGTCAGTATCAATGGAGGATTTCTGTGGTTCTTGTTGGATCTCTTCGACTTCGAGTCTGTGGTCATTGGCTGTACATTTTTATCCTCTGCCCAAACAGCTGGGTTTCTAAGTGTTTGTATTCCCATGTGATTATTTTTTTTGGTAAGAAAATACTATATTCAATATCAATGGGTGTTTCTCTCTCTCACGTTCGTTGTCGAAAAATAATTTGTTAATGTTTTTGTTATTTCAGGAAATGAGAAGAAGAAGAACCGAAGTCACAGTCGAATTGAGAAAGGTGAGTTTTACAAGTGTATTACAAAAGTTATTTGTCATCATAGTCATATATCGATGTTGATTTCGAATAGTTTAAAGAATATTGATAATTATTTAATTTAGGATTTTATAATCTTGTGATTGTGATCATAATTTGTTCCAATCATTGCCTTCTCATTTTAAAAACATTTTTATCTTTGATCTCTACACATGAAAATATCAGAACAAACGTGAGGAACATATGCTGAAAAAAAGAAATGTGCCAGCTCAAGACAGTACAGACTCCGAGGACAGCGAGAAGCCGTCCAACCAGTCTCTGGAGACGATAGTTGCAAACGCCAATAGTGTGGAACCAGAGGTTCAATTGATAGCAGTTCAAGCTGCAAGGTAAATTCATAGTTGCTCAGGAGTACAATTTTTGGGGATGAGTACAAACTTCGTCGTGAAAAATAAGGTTTTTCAGGGTTTTAAAAGTTAAGCTGTAACGCAAACAATTGTTTGTTTTTTTCAAATACTGATCTTATGACATATAAGATGCTCAAAATGAAAGTGTGTTACTTTTAACATATAGCATTTGATAGGTTTTCAAATCTTGATGCCAGTATGTTGTACTTTTTGTGTTTATCGCGATTTAAAAAAAATTGAAAATGACTGGGTTGTCAAATTACTTTCATATTATAAACCTCCAAATTTTAAAAACATTATTCTTTTCAACTGCTGGATTGGCCTGTATGGATAACGTTTTGTATTTTAGATCCCCTACTTGGGTGGATGTTTTTTTTCTCCCAATTTTATTTCACTGAGGTCTGAACTGTTTTGATTGTCTTTTCTTGTCTTTATGATAATAATAAGTTGACATGTATTGTTTAATGAAGATCATTTTAAAAACGCTTCTGTGAGCACACTTAACGCAATTAGTGCTTTTTGCGATAATTAGAATTCATCATTGTGGCATGGAATTTTTGTGGGTTTGCGTCTTGGTTTTCGCATTTTGATATTGATATTTTTTATCTTTGCTTTTTTTTTGTTGAACTAATAATTGAGATTGTCTCACTTGACCAAAATGTGAAAATGGAGTTGTGGAAATTATTTATGGTGAAAGATCATCCTGCTAAGTCTTCAATGATGAAGTCTTTGATGTTGTTGAAGACAAAATAAGTGTAAAAGCAAAGCAAAGCTTGGCATTACTTGGTTTTACTTCTTAGCCATAAAAGTAATTGAGAGGAGATTCTGATTGTGTTAAGTAACAAATGATTAATACTGCTGTATCTAAATCATGTCGATGGCAAGTCAGAAGTGGAAATTAAAAAAATATATATATATAGCAAATTTTATGACTCGGCTTCAGGACATTTGTTGTGAATGTTTCTTTGCAAGATGCAATGACTATGTGAATATTGTTTTGAATTATTTTTCTGCTTTCTTCACAGGAAATTGTTATCCAGTGATCGTAATCCCCCTATTGACGATCTTATAGCATCTGGTATTTTACCTATCCTGGTCAATTGTTTATCCAGGGACGATAGGTGAGTTTCTTAGTTCGGTTTAAAAAATCATGTGTCGAATCATTTTATTTATTTGTTCCTCCTGAAACAGGTAACCACTCTAAAATTTATCAAGAAAAATGTGGGGAAAAAAACAAAAAACAGATGGAAGCTGTGGAAATTCATGAACTTTTCTTTTTCTTTTTTTTAGAAAACGAGTGTATTGAGAATCAATGAATTGTTATTGTTCCTCTAAGTTGTAGGGAAATGAATTATCATGATACCAGTAAGCTTGAATATATAATAGGCTTTTTGTGTGATCCCCTTGGAACGGCAGTCTAAATGAGATTGCATAGGATTGCTTCAATTTACAATTTTGTAGGAGATCCTTGCTGTCAGTTTTCAGTTTGTTTGTTTTTGGGGATTTTTAATGTAATACTTACAATTTTGAAACTGGTTTATATGGATGATGATCACGCATGCCTCTGAAATTGGTAGGCCTACCACCACCCAACCAAATGTTTTAATAAAAATTAAACTTACTGAATTTTTGTTCGAAATAAAATTGATACTGTCCTATCAAGGTTATTTAACGATGGTTAAAAAAAAAAAAAGTATATATTTTATGTATAATAATGGACTAATTTCATCATCTGATGTCTTTCACAGTCCTCCATTACAGTTTGAGGCTGCATGGGCGTTGACCAACATTGCATCTGGCACGTCTCCTCAAACACAAGCTGTGGTCAATGCAGGTGGGTAGATGAGAACAAGACTGTTCATCCTTTTTTTCTCTTGTGTCTTTTCTACTCTCTTCTCCGGGAGTCGTGCGCAGTCCTTAAATTCCAGGACCTCCTGGAAAAGTCCTGGAATTTGGTTTTAGGGGCAAAAGTCCTGGAAAAAGCAAAAATAGTCCTGTAATTTCAATAATCCAGATTTTCAAGGGACAAAGATTGGGATTAGGTGAAAGAGATGGCCACTCAAACCCGTCGTGATTACTCATTATCATAAATTATGTGCACGGGTTGTGTCTTATGGTTGTAGAGAGTGTGTGCGCGTGTGTAAACAGGAAGAGTAAACTGGGACTGGTGCTTATTTTGTCATAACACGGCCTGTTCCATCCCGACCTATTTTTTATCTTCTATGTTTTAGGACAGGATGCTTCCCCAGTCATCAGGCTAGGGTCATAATGGATAATGTTGGTCTCTCTGTTTTATAACCCTGAAGTTTACGGCATATTATATTTGTTACATGTGACAAACACAATGGCATTGGAGGAATGACTAATTGTCATAAAATTTGATAGACCAAACTTAAACTAGACACAGCACAATAACCTTGGGAGCAGAATTGTTTAAATCAATCTCTCTCTCTCTCTCTCTCTCTCTCTCTCTCTCTCTCTCTCTCTCTCTCTCTCTCTCTCTCTCTCTCTCTCTCTCCACCTCCCTCTCTCCCCTTTCCCACTCTCTCTTGACCTCTCTCAAAACTCATCTAGTTTTGTGAAATTAATGTAGAAATTAAGAAAAGAAAAAAAACAGAAATAGGATTGATTACGATGTATAAGTATAAGACAAACCGAATGCAATATTATATGATCTCTTTTTTTCTTAAAACCATTATATAAACTTGAAGTAATTTGATTTTAACCCTATATTTCCTTTTTATTTCAGGAGCTGTTCCATTTTTTCTACAATTGCTACAGTCCCCCCATCAAAACGTCTGTGAACAAGCTGTTTGGGCCTTGGGAAATATTATTGGTGAGGGCAGTTTGTCTAATATAAATACTAATTGATGTCTGTTTTCACGTCTGAAAGTGTTTTTTCATTACCTTTCCACCCACGTGCATCTCAGTCTGATTCATTTAGGTTTGGTTTTTTTCATGACAGGTGACAGGTCTCACATATTACTGCCTTTCAATTGGGAAAAGAAGTGCAGTCTTGATTTGGGGGTTTAAACAAACTTTTAGTGTTTTTTGTTTTTGTTTGTGTATGAATTTTAGAAACTGTGCATCATCTATGTTTTTATTAATTTTCCTATTGTCTACCTTCCCTCATCAGGTGACGGGCCTCAATGTAGAAACTATGTGATAGGCCTGGGCGCCGTTCAGCACCTCTTGGCCTTTATCAATCCCAACATCCCTCTCCCCTTCCTCCGTAACGTTGCCTGGGTCATCGTTAATCTCTGTCGCAACAAGGACCCTCCCCCTCCTCCCCAAACCATCGAAGAGATTCTACCTGCCCTCTGCCAGCTCATTCATCACTCAGATGTGAATGTAAGGATCTTAATTTTGTTCACTTTTCTTTTGATATAATTTTATATAGAAATAATTTCCTTCCATTACAACATGTATTATACCCCAGCGCACATGTAAGGCCCAAAGGGGTGTTACTTAAAAACCCAAACTCGTGACATAAGGCAGAAATATTATACACACAGTGCAGGCACCCTGATCACCACACAGGAAAGAACCTGAAGATGGATTGTTTATGGATAGGAAATTTGAGCGTGTAATCAGATTTCAGTTTGTAACACCTTTTGTAATACAAACAAACAGGCCTTTCTAATTTTATTTGTTTTCGATTTCAAATTTATTTATTTAGTTTTAATTTTTTTTCAATGATCAAAATAAGCTGAAAGATTTACATTCCTGCTTTTAAAAAAATAAAAATTCTTATTTCCCATTAATACCTCTGGATGTTAGGATTAATTTTGAAATTATATAATAGATCTTGTGATTAATAAAAACGTCTTTATTGTCCAAAAATAGCATAATTTATAACATTATTTCTAAACAAAACACTTACTTTCGGTACTCAAACTTGTTATGTGAAGATTGTCAACACAAAAAATGTGATTCTGATGCTTTACTTTTTAAATTTGTTTTTAGTTATACATATGATATTTTTATGTTGTGTCCTTTTTAAAAATTTTCCAGATTTTAGTGGACACAGTGTGGGCGTTGTCGTATCTGACCGATGGTGGTAATGAGCAAATCCAGATGGTGATAGACAGTGGAGTGGTGCCCATCTTAGTTCCCCTGCTAAGTCACCATGACGTCAAAGTACAGGTACGACAGAACTCTTTGTATCAGTAGACCTGCTGCCTCCCGTAGAGAAGATTTAGTCTGTATTACACTTACACATATTTGTAACCTTTTTTAAAATTTTTTACTGCTTTTGGCCTATTTACGGTGGGGTTTTTTCTCCTCCGTAAAATAATCTCAAAACTTTTTTTCATACATTTTGTTATATTCAATTACTTGGTAATGTGTGAAAGCTTAGATTAACAATGATTTGTCAAATTGTTTTCCTGTAGTTTTATTCTGTAATTAACAAAAAATATTTGCAAACGTTGGCTTATTGATTGAAACTCGTCTGTTCTTCTTCACCTTCTCTCTACTCCCTCCTCCCACTTCATATTCTAAGACTGCCAAAATGCATCTCCCAGAATAAATTTAATTTCTGTCTCAATCGGCAATGCCTGAAAGCTTAGATTAACAATGATTTGTCAAATTGTTTTCCTGTAGTTTTATTCTGACGACGACTTGTCAAATTGCTTGCCCATTGCTACTAGTTTATACTGTAATTCACAAAGATGTATTCAATTGTTGACAAATCTAAACTCCTGCACCCCTAACTCTCTCCCTCTTCCCCCTCGCTGTTGTAGACTGCTGCATTGAGAGCTGTTGGCAACATTGTGACAGGCACCGATGAGCAGACGCAGGCAGTACTCAATTGTAAAGCCCTGCAACATTTTCCAGCGCTCCTCTCCCATCCCAAGGAGAAAATTAACAAAGTGAGTAGTTGTTGTTGAATGCATTTCATTACCTGTTAGGCTAGCCGGTTGCGCAGTTGTTAAGTCACTTACCTTTGGTCCGAGAGGTCGCAGGTTCGAATGACGGTGGAAGCCCTGGATGTTTTTCTCAAGACCTTGATCTCACTTTGCTGTGCTGCGGCTGATGTCTGGATTATTCCGGTCTACCCTCGGAATAGAGCCAAAAGACAAATTTCCCCCTGGGATGATTTAAGATTTGTTGGGTTTTTTCCCCTGCAATTTGCTGTTGTGGATTATGGAGGAAAATATGGAATTAAGAGTATGGTTCGTAATGTTAGTAGTAAGCTGACTTTAAAAAAATTTAATTGATTTGATTTACACAAAACCAAATACAGAGTCACTGCTGACTTTCCTAGTCAAGGCAGTCAGTCCTGTAATGTAAATGTCTGTATTGGATATGATGAAAAATGTAGAGCCCCCCCCCCTTTATTTTTTTTTTTTTTAAAGAAAATATTTTGGCTTTTTTTTTTTCTTTAAAAAAAAAATCAAATTAATATTAAGATAGTTACATTTAACGAGTAAATGTTTTTGTGTGTGTGAGAAGTTGAGAGTGAAAGTGCCCTTGTGGACAAAATGATAAAGGCAATTAAATTATTATAATGTATACATTTGAATGGGAGCAGACCATGGCCATATCAATCTGTATTCGCAAGCTTCCTACTTTGAAATTTGAAGATTATAGTGTTGATGTAAACTCAAACGATTTATTGATGGTTGCTAACAGTTGTTGTTATTCTCTCCCACCAGGAAGCTGTTTGGTTCCTGTCCAACATCACAGCTGGTAACCAGCAACAGGTGCAGGCTGTTATAGACGCAGGCCTCATCCCTCTGGTCATCCACCATCTTAATAGGGTCAGTTTGGACAATGGGACTTCCCCCTTATAAATTATTACAAGTCTTGTTGCGTGTGATCCTGGAAATTATATGTGAAGGATGCAAGGGGAGAATCAGTGGTGTCACATTTTGAGAAGCCTGAAAAATAGAACCTTGCGTGACTTACTGGGTTTTAAAGAAAGATAACGCTTTCCTGCAGTGTCTTTTGTTTTATAGCAGAAAGTGTTCAATTGCCTTTGTAAAATTAGTTATTTCAGCCACTTGACAGCTCATATAAAGGAAGTGTGAGAAAATGTAAATTGCCTGGTCAAATTGGACATCACTGGTTTTCCCCTTGCATCCTTCACTGTTATGCAGATTTTTGTTGTTGATTTTTTTAAATTTTTGAATGGAAAACATTGAAGTAGTGTTTGTTTTTAAGCTCAATGAGAGAATAAGAAGTTTTCAATTCAACGGTTAGATCCTACCATGCAAATCTTCAGTATAATATTATTTCATTAATGATTGCACACAGTTGGGGTGTGTTTCTCTCTGTTTCTCATTCTTTAAACTGGTTCATTGTATTATTTTCCAGCACATTGCGACCGGAATCGTGTGGGTGTGTTTCTCTCCCCTCATTAAAAGCTATCAAATATTGAATTGTATTGTATCAGTGATTGGAAGAAAGAAAGAAAGAAAATTACCCTTTTTTACCTTCTCTCTCCCCCCCCCCCCCCTCCTCCTCCTCCACCTCGCAGTCGGACTTCCAAACCCAGAAGGAGGCTGCCTGGGCCATCAGCAACCTGACAATCAGCGGCAAGAAGGAGCAAGTGGCGTACGTCGTCGAGATGGGGGTGCTGCCTCCGTTCTGCAACCTGCTGTCGGTCAAGGACTCCCAGGTGGTCAACGTGGTCTTGGACGGAATCAACAACATCCTAAAGATGGCCGGGGACGAACTGGACGGTATCTGCCAGATCATCGAAGAATGTGGAGGTGAAATGGATTGGTCTAAATAGATGATAACATAGATGATTATTTTGTTTTGTTGACCGCGTCTACTTTTCAGATCTAGAGTGAATAATTATCCTTCATTTGTGACATCGTCTCCATGCTCCCTGAGCAGGTTTTACCATTTGAGAGCTAACTTGCCTAGTTGAATTCTAATAGGTCGAATACCAGCTTTGGAATAGAACAAGGAGGAATAGATATATATTCTCATGCTATGAAATGTCAATAGTTATTAGACTTCATCCTATATATCATATACAAACCTTGATAGGAGCGTATTCTGTAAATGCCCCTTTACATGTACACCAGACATTCTATTATTAGTATTAGTCATGCAAATTTATCCTTAAGAATGGCTGCAACAGACTAGAAACATTGGACATGGAATCTAGTTGTAATCGTAACGAAAACCGATCAATTCCTTGTCAATCATCACCTTGAATCTACACTTCTGTGTTTATAAGACAAGGGTGGTCTGTAAGAAGTTTTAATGGATGGAGTATTTTTGTACTCTTACTTGTGATCCCAGAGGAAGTCACTTTTTGCCATCATGTTCAGAAAATAGTTCATGCTAATCGCTTCAAATTGGTCATAATACTTTATTTGATTTTGTTCTCATCTGTACTGTAATTATCTTAATCAGGTTACTATTATTTTTTTTACAGTTGGCTACTTTGTATTGGACGAAATGTGTATTTTCAGTATGCGTTGATTAACTTTTTTTTAAAAAGTGCAATGACTAAATCATTTTTTCTTTTTTTAATTTTCGTTTCTAGGTCTTGATAAAATTGAGAGCCTGCAGAACCATGAAAATGTAGAAATCTACAGAATGTCATTTGAAATTATTGATAATTTCTTCAATGACGAGGTAAGTCTCATTATCTATCTCCCCCTTCTTTCCTACAATACCATTTTATTATATTTTTTTTATTATTGTCTGGTCCAGATACGAGTAATATTGAACAGTGTATTGCTTGTATTAAACAAGGTTTATTGGCACAGTAGAAGGATGCCCTCACCAGGTGTAGAAGGGGTATGAAAGTACATGGCCCTATCTACCGACAGGTTGATACATTCTGACAAATGTGTGATATTAATTAAATAACAGTTGGTTCTTTTTTAATCAGTCCTTAATTATTTCCCAACTTCAGTTTATGAAAATCAATGTTTAAAAAAAAATTAAAAAAAATGTTGATAAAAATACATGGTCATCTGCTATACTCTCTTTCTACTTGGGCCGCTTTCTAATGCCTTAGTACTGAGCTCTTTTGAAAAAATATAGATATTATAAAATATCACCCAGCCTCCCTTGATTGTAAGACTGGAATAGGACAAGATTGTTACAAAAATTTCCACAGCAACTTGACCTTGCTATTCGGGAAGTACCAGGGAAAAAATCATGTCATTCCCTATTCACCATTGTAAAGTGTTTGTCTCAGTACATTTTTACTCACAATAGACTGATCTCTTTGAAATGGAAAACCCAAGTAAACGGTTTTAATCTATTTTCGCTCAACCTTGAACAAAGCTTGCAGTGTTGATTACAACAAACAGAATTTGATTATTTTTTAAAGGATTTCTTTTCACAAACCCTGTACATTTTGACACTTTCGAAATAATTAAAAACGTTTTAGTTTTGCGTTTGGATTCTGATACCAATAGTGAGTTAATACTTCAACTTTTTGTCTCTGTTCCAGCCGGAGGAGTCTGCGTTACAGCCAGACGCCGACCAGGAGGGATACCAATTTAACCCCAACGCCCAAATCCCTCAAGATGGGTTCAACTTTTGACGTCACCCCCTCATCTGCACTTGACTCTTAAAACAAACTAAAAAAGACTTCTTCGACAGTGTACAAAGTAGTGACGCTACAACTGAAACTGAAGACATAAAAATGGACTTCCGACTGGATTTTACAAACTGATCAACAGGAAATGATGCACAGACATTTCAGACTTGTCTTCCTCATCGCCTCTTCATACCTTGCCACCGTTACTACTTCCCCCTGGTGTTCCATGCTGTTAAAAAAAATTTTCACCGTGCGCTCGTCGCCGTGGGAATTTTTTCTTCTCAACAGCGCAAAGGATGGAGGCAACCCTCCTAACGACGACCTTTCTCATCATCCTCCTGCTCACAGCAAAAAAGGACAACAAAGGGTCTACGCCATCATTTTCCTGGACGGACAGCCAGCCTACCGACTTGTCTGACTCTCCTCCTGCTGCAGATGTCTGATTCTGCGTGTTCTTACCTCATCATCATCGTCTATACTTCAGAGGTGCTCGTCTCTATAATTTGATCCCTACGTGCTTTTAATAGCTAAGTCCCACGACTTGTGTGAACAAGTTTACGCCCCAGACTGCTGACTTTGATTTTACACACTCTTATAAAATTACTAAACGGCTCGCTCGTGAAAAAAGAAAAAAAAAGAAATGTACAAAAAAAAAAATGAAATGATAATTCTGGACTGACTATTTAGTTTTTATGAGCTGTGAATATCAACAACATGATGTTCCCTGTGCAACCAAATACATATTTTCTAATATTTTTTTATTTTATTTATTTATTATATTATTTTATTTTTTTGAGCCATTATTATGATTGTTTATTAATTTGTTAACATTTATTTGGTTGTTTTTTTTTTTTGGCTTTTTTTCCCCCCTCCGTATTGTTATTGTTATTATTATTGTTTTTATTATTATTATTATTTTTATTATTATTATTATAATTATTTTTATCATTATCATTATCATCAATGATGATTTCATTGATAAATGAAATAACCGTCTGCCTCTTCTTACAGGACAGTAGACATGTCTTTCCTCCTGTCACTACGACTTCCAAGCGACAAGACTTAGACTTGATTCTTTAACCCTCTCCTTCCCCGTTTATGTTTGTTTATGTGCTATGGCAAAAGCATTCAATTTATATTATATTATATATGTATATATTTTCATATATATATATATATGTATATAAATTCAT
>JARFNW010133016.1:0-11183 GCA_031763155.1 Dirona albolineata | reverse complement strand
CCAGCTTGCAGCTGGGGAAGTAATCTGCGATAGACCAGCGTCCTATCCAGAAGGGTGACGTATTGTTACTCTGTCCGGTTCACGCTACGGAAACCGGGATAAGCACCGGCTCTATGGGCCTCGAGGCTCGAAAGGACTACTTTTTTATATGGCGACGGAACCTTTGAATATAATAATACAATATAGTTCTCAGCGACGGGGGCCTCTGAAAAGACGAGGGGTGAGGGAGAAACTAAGCAAAGACTTATGCCCTGAAAAATACACATATTTTGCATAAAGGACATTACAACTATAATAAGTATCGATCTACGGTCAAGCTTTATTCATTTTTTTTCTTTAAATAAATGTTAATTTCTCCCCTTGTCATATTCTTTGTATACAATTCATTTATGATAAATGACTTTTTTTTGCTTTGGTTAACAAGAAGTTAACGTGTTAAATGGTTGGGCACTTTAAAAGAGATACTGTAAATACCAGTCTGTTTAAACAATTTACGTATCATCATTAGAGTTAGAGGGATGCAAAATTGTTCAGAAACATGTTTGAGGAAAACTCATTAATTATTAATAACAGGTTATCTCCTGTATATTATGTGGATTGACCAGCATTTCACATTTGTTTTCAGTCCGTGTGAATTAAATACATAGAACTTAGAACATATTGCATGAGTGCCATTGGATATAATTTCATTCCCCGAGTTTTTATCAGACATATTATATTGATGTATATATATATATATAAATAGCACTACCACCCTGACTGCGAGGGATTCCATTTTAACAACATAATCCATATATTATATCGTGACTATCATCTCCCATCCATCTTGCAGTTGTAGTAGTAGGTAGGGTAGACCTATATTTTTATTTTCGTCAGAAACAGTAGTAGAAGTAGACGAGGATATTTTTGCACCTTACCAATGCCAGCAGTGTGGATTCGAGTCTGGCTTTCAGCATTGTTTTTTCTTATCCTTGGTCAACATACTTTATTACTTTGAAGTAGTCCGCAATAGATCAGCATCCTATCAATAATAAAGATTCTGAACCTCCCTACAACTACAAGCTCACAGACTTTACATTTTCCCAGCAGGCCGTATAATTCAATATCCCCCTTAACTCCATGGGGAGCATACAATATAGCATCCTGTTTTTAGGCAAACCATACTAACAATACTAACAATATATTCCACTATACGTAGCTGGGTACTCATTCCCATCTGAGCCAAGTGTAAAAAAAATGTGTAAAAGGCCTTTCTCGATGATTGAACACAGGTGGCTTGTCTGGATTCAAACCCGGGATCTCACAACTAGCCAGCCTGGCCATCGATGCCACAAGGATGATGAGTCATCGCTTTGTCCTTTTCACACTACTAAAACAGGGATACGCATCAGCTCTATGGGCCAAAAGACTAAGCAGGAATTCTGCACATATATCAAATTTATCTTTAACATTTATGTCTTTAGTCAAGACAAAATCTGTTCCACTCCCTCTGTAGCCTCTCATAGAATATAAGTTGAGATAATTAATAATAGATAGAAGGAAAAGATTAAGTAACAAGAAGGGAAAGAAAATGATGAAGGGCATATAATACATCCATTGGAAACAGGAAGAAATGAGGTGTTTATCACGGGAGGAAGACAAGGAATGACTACATGTCTTGCCACAATGGTATGGTAAGAAAATGTTGCAGTGCCAGAAATAGACAAGACAATATAAAATAAAAAAGACTGCTAAAAGCGGGGATCGAACCCATGCCCGCCAAGTGTTGGAAGGCAAAGTTGGCGTGACAGGCCACTTGATAAACAAAGTTCTTTCTAATGGAACAGCACTTGTGCTCCAACTCATTGGGGTGGCAGCATAGCTAAGTTAGTAGCGAATCGGTCATCTGGTGTCATGGCAGGCATGAGCTCGATCCCTCCTTTCAACAACCTTTTTTCTTTAATTTATTGTTTAGTCTCTAACTGGCACTCTTAGCATTTTCCTAACTATTATTCCACATTGCCCAATGGTCCCCCAAATTTAAATTCATTCATATATGTGAAATTTTTCAGCAGTCAATCCGAATTTAATGAAAACACATATTTGAGCGTGTTAACAAAGGAATTATTCAGTTTCTTGATTTGTTCAAACACCTACGCGAATGACAACAAAAAGGACAATGATGTTCTTTCTCCAGTTTAAATTTTATTGTTCCTGCATACTCAAACCCTACTTTGCAAAGGATTTAAAATGGATAAACATGAAAATAATAAGATTCTCCCTCATAACAATTCAGTGTACTATCTACATCCTTTTTTTTTACAAAGTATAAAAATTGCTTAAACTACTTTGAATTCACTATGTTCAATACATACTTCATTCGTGCTCTGGTTAAACATAGTAATTTAATCTATAGGATTCTTTCTACTTTTAATATTTTCCAAAAAACTAATAAGCCAAATTTGTTCCCCCAAAGAATACTGAATTTATAAAGTGTATTTTAATTCCTAAAACCAGAAGAAGAAAAAAATCTGTCCATCATCCACACATTTTACAGATGGAACTTTCTCCTGCTTGTATCCATTTCGTGACGCTGAAAATGATAAAACAATTTTTATTTATTTAATGTAAGCAATAAAACATTGACTGATTGATAGTATACTGTTAGTCTTCAAAATTGCTGAAGCATTGTCAAAAACAAAACTCACAAACGACTAGGCATCAACCCATCAAAAAGGCATTAACCCATCAAACTTTAAATATATTTTTTATATGTCAACAGAGAAGCATAACAACTACTTTGATACATTAGCATTATGATAAGGAGAATAGAAACTTTTACAAATCTGTTGGTATGATGAAAAAAAGTCTCCATCATAAAGAATGACACAATTTAAAAAATCAAAGTACATACCTTGTGAATCCATTCATACATTCCATATCTAGAATCAAAAGTTCCCTTTTGAAGTGAGCGCAGCCTGAGGATAAAACGAGGTCCTAGTTCTTGCAATGCAACTCTTTCTGCATTCTTAAATTCATATCTGAATGGGTGAAAATTATCAAAAACAAACACATTATACAACCATTTGTGAAATTAAAATATCATATCTTCAATTTGAAAAAAAAACAAAACAAAAAAACCCCGCCAAGACTGAGAAAAATAAACAAAATTTATTTATTTTTCAAAACGAGGGGAGAGCACAGAAATTTTAAGAATAAAAGTAGTGTGAAAACTGGTTCAGATCTGACTTCACTTAAATGATTTTATTGATTTATATTTATGGTCAATACTTTTAATCAGACTGCATATACGAGGAATCCGTTATAATTACAATTTACATGTCACAAACATTCAACTTTATTACATCTTCATCTATGTGAATGTGGGTATGTTGACGCAGGCCTATGTAATCCGTGATAAAAGTTTTATTTAAAACTCATTCCCCAACAAGGAAAATACATTTTTCTTTTTTTCTTTCTAAAACGTTACAATTTTTTAATATGAAACCGACTATATCAGGAATCGGATATGACAGGCATAGACAACAGTAACAGAGCAATCGAAGCCATGTCTCTATTGATTAAAATATGAAGGGAGGTAACCAGTTAAATGTAAAAAATCTTGATGTTTTCAAGATTTTAAAAGAATGAATTTGAAATGTGAGGAGCTCTCCCCTTCTATGCCATAAATAAACCCACAAAACAACAACAAAAATAAAAAAACGAAACAAAAAACAAGCAGCAACTAAAAAAAACACAACAAATTTTGAGATTTTGTAAGAAGCTTGATCAACCATACCTGTGTTGTCTAAAGAAGATGTAATCTCGTTGATTGTGAAACGTGACAACTCTTCTACCATAATAGTTGGGTTTATGAGGAAACAAACATGTCAACATACGTCCTATACTAACACCAAGACGTGTGCCAAAGTTGTGTATATTAACCTCTGGGAAATGGTCTGACACTTTCCCCACTCTCTGAAAAGATAAATGGAAATTTGATCAAAACATTCTAAGGCCCCACCCAATAAGAGATATAATTGAAAATGCTGAAAGGAAATTCTAGTCACATTGGAGGAAAGCTTTTAACAAAACATTGCCTTTATTTGTAGTTTGTGCTGACGAACAACTCAATTTTATATGATTCACACTAATTAGCTTTGAGACCAGTGGCATTTCTAATTATGGCCTTCTGGGAAAATATGAATTTTAAAAAATGAAACAAAGTGTATCATACTGGCATATGAATAACATTGCATCAAGTCATTGGCTTGTTATTTGTGGTTTAGCATTAAGAAAACTTCTAAATTTTCTCACATAAAGATACTTTCCTAAAATATTAGATGAGACATGTGTGTGTAGAATAAGTATTCTGGAAGTGCACAAAAGTTAACATTCTCCTTGAGATCAGCTTCACCTATTTAACCATGCTTTATCATATAATACAGCCTTATCAAAGCAAACAATTACATACCTTGATCTCCTTTGTCAATTTGACATTCATCAATTTGAATTCGGCAGTGGGACCATAAGGTAAATGACACAGTAATAAGCCATCTATACTGAGTTAAGGCAAACAGGAAATTTCATTCAAAAGAGGGAAACAGACCTTTCGCTGTATATGTGAAATGTGAAGCCCAAAATTAGAAGAATTGTGTTAAACATGTAAAATAATTCCAAAAAATGAATTTTAACCACATAATAGCAGTCCACCCCTCATGTAAAAAGTTGAGATAAAGTAGAAATAAAAATAGAACTTTAATTTTTAGAAACTATCCGATTGCTTTGCTTTCTACAACAGCTATGATTAATAATAATAATAATTTGTTTGTTATCTGTTCCCTTAAGTACCGTAATTAAACAGTGTAGGGACCAAATCTGTGTCTGGCCAAGGACAGTGTACAAAGTAGAAGGCATTGCTGTGCAGACCCAGGTAAAATGTATCCAGGTTAAGTGCAAGTCTGTGCCCCACTAGTACACATGGCCTCATACAGAGCTGGAAAATCTATGGATCAAGATCTTTAAGGCAAGAAGGGGATCAGCCCACTATGCATAATAATAATAATAATAATAATAAAGAATAAATAAAAATGAAGCAGCTGTAAAGGATACTGGGAATTTTTCTGTCTTCATTCACAACAATGAGGTCAGTGAAGTCCTTTTCAATGATTTGTGGGATTAATTTTTTCAAAGCCATCCCCCTGCGGTACCTCACATAGGAATTAGGGATTGTGTTCCTCAGCTCTTTACAAAACCTATCTGTCCTCTGTAAGTGTAAACAAAACATGAAAATTAGAAAGAATTTTTAAACAATCCAGCTTTTCTATTTTATAATGTTCAAAATTGTATGCACAAGCAAGACACACCTCCTTAACTTAACATTTTAAAAACTATTGTATATTTTTGCTTTTCTCCTTGGTGATGTCGAAACCCCATTTTCTCGAGGACAAGTCCATGGGAATAATACTGAGTGCACCACCATGCACTAAAAAAAGGTCACACCAGGGCAGAGTTATTTTAAGCATAACAAACATAGCCCACACCAAGGCTCATGTGCTACATTGGGAAACACCTATACTTCATGATTAATGTGTGACAGTAGACATGATTGTGTGTACTCTCTTTCTCACACACTTTCTCTGACGTTTATTAATAAATTAAATGCACAAACAAAATACAATATTTCAGTGACAAGCTAAAGACAATACTAATATTACATACTCTCTGCTGGGTATATGCTCAATTCTGTTCCTCACATGTATGATACAAATATGTTTTCACAACAGTAATGTTTCCAAAACTGTTACAAAGACTTACTTACCTTACAAGGCTTTTTTGATGTAGTGATAAGAATCTTTGGGGTTGTCTCTTCTCTGAAGTAAGAAGCCATATCATCACATTGCAGGTCTTCTTGAACCTAATTATTGACACCGCAATTTAAGAAACTGTTAGTTTTTTTAAATGTTCCTTTTATTTCATTTTGAAGTTGGTTAAACAGGATACACTAGACATTGCAGCCAAGACAGTATATTATCATTAAGAATAGCGCTACAAGAAAATACTAAAAAAATATTTTTTTTCTTTTCTGTCAGTATTTATTCTACATGGGTGAATATAAAATTAAAAGGATATTGCCAACAATGTGATCAAATGCTTCTGCTTCAATCACATTTGATGTATTGATGAATGCTAGGTTGGCAAAGTGGGCTTGCCAGACCATGTGTACTAATGGTGCACAGACTTGCACTTAACCTGGATACGTTTTACCTGCGTCTGCGCATCAGTGCCTTCTGCCTTGTACACTGCCCTCGGCTAGACACAGAGTTGGTCCCTACACTGTTTAATCACGGTACTAAAGGGATCAGATAAACAAATGAATGCTAGGATTCCAACAATGATGAATTCTCTTTATCTAATCTATCAAACTAAGTACTTACACATTGGCTGAAAACAAAAGAAGCATTTTAAAGAGTTGATTTAGAGAATATTCAAATATAACAACCTCTGTGTTTGTAGGATCCACCATTGTCTCATCCGGCACTCGCATACTCTCAAGAGTCTTAGGCATTTGTTTTGGTGGCGCCTGAAGAAAATAAACAAGACAAGACAGCAATAATGAAATGACGCATATATAATAATTTATTAGAATTGTCCATCCAAATCAAATCATGAAGGATTGTGCAAATGTAGTTGAAGTGTAAGAGATATTTCCTTGTGACAGCTCAGTATCAGACACAGAGGTGCTTTTTTTGTGTTATCCAATAACATTTTCCCAGTAACTAAAGCCACTGCAAAAATTATGACACTCGAGGAAATATGAGCTTGAATTCCAGTTTGCTCATGATCTTCTAAAACAGTACAATTTAGTCATGTTGATTTGAAAGCAATTAAAAATAATTAAATTACACATAAAATAAGTAAAATAAAAAAGTTTTGACCATTAACAACGACAAAAAAAAGAAAAATTAAACAAAACAAAAAAAACAAAAGGTAAGATTAAGATCATATAATTATCTTTTATCATAAAACTGAGAGTTGTAAATTCAATGAGACATTACATCACAAGCAAATTAACAGTACATTTATGGTAAAAAAAGTACAATTACCTTGTCTCCCAATTTTTTCTCCATTTCCATTCGCTCTTTTTTCACTTCTAACTTATGCTAAACAAAGAAGAGAAACAAAGCATTTTTGTAGTTAATAATCACCTTGGAACTAAGAATCAGCTAACGCTACAAATACAAAGTAGGGGTTTAAGCTTACTTTATAAATTTCATTCTCCAATTTGTTTGCCCCAGGATTTTGGGTACAGTGGAACCTCTCATTACCGAAAAAATTGCTCTTTGGTCCATTCTGTGCTTGAATTGGTTGCACTATATGGGGAACATACACACCAAAAAAAGATATCGACAGGATGGAGAGCATTCACAGTCAGCACGATTCATTCTGATTCTGTGACTACTTTGCACAACGAAGCAGTTGTAACAGAAACCATTGAAAGAACACCATAGAGTGGCAGCATGGGTCGGAGGTAGTGAGTTGGTTTGCTGTTCACAGCATGCAAGGCGGTATTGCTGTGATAGGCATGGGTTCGATTCCCTCGGTCGTCAAAAATCTATTTTCTATTCCTGTTCTTGTCTCTCCCTGGCACTGTGTAACATCCTACTATCAATACTATACTATCATTCCGTCTACTGGACTATCAGTTCAGTAGTCACACTCCCTCTTCATTTATTTTCATTAGCATCACAGAGTCGTGTGAGGAGAGAGCTGTAATCAATCAGGGACTTTTAAAAAACCTTAATATTAATATATTATAGTAGTATAATTATAATAATATAGTAATAGTAATGAAAATTAGTAATGAAATAGTAATAGTAATAGTAATAGGCCTAGACCGAGACCGTCTATATTAATATTTATTATTATTATTACTATTATTAGAAATACAATAATTTGAATAAATAATAATAGAAGTAGAAGACATTGACATATATCTGTATACTTTAAATTTAAAGGCAAAGGGCCTCTTCTACTTCTATATAGTATAGACTATACATATATAAATAATAGAAATAGAAGGAAGAAAGATATGAATATGGAGGAATGGGGGAGGGGGATGGAGAGTGAGAGTGAGAAAGAGACCAGACTAGAAACTGGTAGACTCAAAAGACCATTCTTCCACCTCACTCAGTAGTCTACTCATTCACCACACTCTTCACTCTTCCTCTCTTCTCCACGAGTTTTCTTTAAAATTCTTATTCTTACCTTCTTTTTTGCTTTGAGGTATTCTTTGTAAATTTCAGCTCTGCGCTGCTTATTTTTTATCTTTGGCATCAAGTCTGAAGACATTTTGGTGTATGTGTTGTTTTTCTGAGATGGTAAAAGGGAATAAGATAGCTAGTTACGCTCGTAACAAAGTGTTTCAGCAGAATCAACACCAATCTCAGCTTTCTTCAACATGGACAGAAATCGTGCGTTGTTTAGTTTTAAGTTATCTTCACTTTGTGCTTCTTTGTACTGCTCAAAACTCGAGCAAAAAGTAGTCGCTTCTGAATTATTTAGAATTGTTTATCATCTTTGGTGGGATTAAATGCTTAATAAAATTAAATTTGTTTCCAGCATGAGAAATACATATATATGTAGTGCTCAAAATTATTTCATTGTATAGTATAATTTCCCACCTGGTAGTCTGTGAGGATATCATAATTAAAGCGATAATTCATAATGCGCAACACATAATATAATGTATACAAACATACTTGAAGACATAATATCGAGTAGTCGAATCCAAGTTCAAGGGGCAATCTAATATTCGAAACATATTAGCAAGGTTCCAACATCATTACCGCTACCATCACCACAGTCACAACCACCACCATTATCATTGTCAAAAAATACATTCTCCAGTGTCCAGTCTACCTATAGTTGTTTAAGAGAACATTAGCCTATGGTTTCACTTACCAATTTCCGCGTTCCTGCCTTTTTATGTTTGTTAGCGGACAATGAAGAAAAGCTGAAAGTTCTTCTTATTATTATTATTCATTTTGTTTTTATCATTGAAGCTGAACCATTGTCTTTTATTATGTCCTTTTGTTCGGTTCATCAGCTTCTTGCAGCCCTCATTGATAAGTTTGTATACACAACCACACACACACACACAAACATATCTTGGCGTGATCCTACATTCAGATCTTTCTATGTCTGGACAGATTAACCACCTTATTAAATGCATGTACATCGAGATCAGGAAAATAAGTAAGATTAGACCCTTAATATCATAAAAAATTGCTGAACTGTTAGTCAATGCCCTTGTGTTGTCAAAGCTTGACTATTGCAACTCTCTTTTAACTCATATCCCCAAAGATAAATTACGAAGCCTGCAAGTTGTTCAGAATAATGCGGCAAGACTTATTCTAAAGAAACATAAATTTTATTCTGCCACTTGCCTTTTAAAGTTTGCACAATTGTGTTTAAGGCCCTGAACGCCGACTACCCCGTGTACATAAGAGATTTGCTTAATGTGTTTACCCCAAGACAAAATTTAAGATTAAATAACGACAAATCAATATTGGTCAAACCAAAAATCACTCGAAAAATTGGTGAGCAATCATTTACTTTTTCGGCTCCCCACTTTTGGAACACACTACTGGTGCATGTCAGGTGTTCAGGAAGTCTTACGATTTTTAAATCTAAACTCAAATTCCACCTTTTTACTTCATGAATGACAAATTTTATTTACCGTCAATGTGTTTTATGTTTTATATTATGATTGGAATGCGCTTATAGTCTGTTCAACAGGGTAAATCGCTATAGAAATGCTATCTTATATTATTATTATTATTATTATTATTAGTAGTAGTAGTAGTAGTAGTATCTAGTAGTATATTATTATTATTATTATTATTATTATTATTATTATTATTATTATTATTATTATATTGAAATAAGAGAAAAAAAAATGAACTTACTGGAAGAGCCAATGTATCGAAATGAATTAAATGTCAAACAGTTATTTGTTGCAGTAATTAGGTAGGCAAATAACTATTCACTGTGTTCAACATAGTGGTTTATATCAAATTGCGATAAACACAGAACGTTTACCGATCGTTCTTTCGATTACTGAAATTAACCAGTGAGAGACGTTGTGGAATATTTTATGTGACAACTGTTTCTACTTTTAGTAACTACCATCTAATCAGTTGATTGATTATTACCTGCTTTACTATCTAAGAACGATAACTCAGTGCACAGTAAGATAAACAAACATAGAAGTTAAAATTAATTTCCGGACGTCATTCTTAGAACGGACTACTATTGCAAAATACCACTCGTTGATGACTTACAACAACATATAAGATAAACACCATATTCAGTTTTATGCTCTCCTCAGAGCGTTCTTTGAAATCATGTTCAGCACTAACAAATCAGATCGTGGGAAAAGGAAAGGTGCGGATCTCATGAACCAGGTAAGCTGCTCTGCTGGTTGTACAAAAAAAAAAAGAATAAAATGTAAGTTGAGTGCAGTACTACTACTACTACTAGTGTGCTAGCAGTATAGTACTATCTAGATAGTAGTACTACTGATGAACTATATATTTTTTGTATTATAAAAAACAGTTCATCAGGCAGCGACGTTTTAACCAACAGTAACAGTACAGGCCTTTGCCTTTGCTTTGTCATTGTCTAGCGACGAGCGGCCATTTCGTTAACAATAACAATACAAGGAACAATCAAAGTCAAAGTCAAAGTAAAACATAGTCATAGCAGTATAGCAGATGGGTTTGGGGTGAGATGGGTGTGAGGACCTGTAGATCAGAACAATTATTAGAAGTATTGCTTAGTAAAGGGGTTGAAAATAATCTTGATGACAAAAAGCAAGTGGCCAAGTTAACAAAAATAGAGGACGAGATAGATTTTATAGATATATATTTAGCGAAGTGTCTAGGTGTCGGGACCGTCACCTATCCTCCAAGCATACCCCGAGGATACGTGTCGGGCCTGGCGCCTATCCCTGGAGGATAGGTGCCAGGCGAGGAGATAAAAGGGGCGTGTCTATCCAAGTCCAAGCGATGACAGATATCAACTGTTCTGTCCAGGGGATGACAGAAGTAAAAATTAAATGAAAAGGCACTGGAATGAGTTATGTCCAGGGGGTGACAGAAGTAAAAGTGTCATACCGTCACGATCATAACACAAATCTG
>JARFNW010132994.1:0-11184 GCA_031763155.1 Dirona albolineata | reverse complement strand
TAATGATAATGATAATAATAATAATAATAATAATAATGATAATAATAATAATAATAATAATAATAATAATAATAATAGTTATAATAATATTAATAATAACAACAACAATAATAATAATAATAATAATAATAATAATAATAACAATAGCAATAATAATAATGAATGATTAAGAGTCTTACAGTGATTGAATACATCCCTAATATGAGTCAATAAATGAGTAAGAGTCTTACAGTGATATCCTTGAGAGCACCGTCAGCCTCTGACTGTTTCTCTGCCAAAATGACGCTCTGATCGGCCGCCTTCCTCTTCAGCTCGTCCACCAACACCTTGGCGTCGTTGAGTTTGGACACACCAGCCTGGATACAAACGGGTCATCAATCATACAAAGTAAATGACACACACAAGTGATATGATCAAAATAATATTATCCAATATCACCACGAGTGATGTATAATCTATTTTATACCATTATGCAAGGAATTTAATTTGAACATAATAGTTAAGTTAGCATTCCTACTGTTTAGCCATCTCACTCATGTCTCTTGCCAGGCAGAGAAAATGTCAACATTGTACCAGAGGTAGTGAGTTAAACTCACCCTGGTGGGTCTCTGGGATAAGTGTATAAATGTTTTCTTGAGCGATATTTCACATGTGAAATATATTAAAAGTATTATTCAATGGTAGTTTTTTTCTCTTTGCGTCACTTAGGAAGGAGTGTGGCATAAAATATTGATACTTGCTTTTATTTCACCATCTTTAAGGCAAATCTTTGAGTTTTGAATGAATGTCACAATATTCTGAAATACTCATCAAATATTTTTTTGGGTTGCGCGAATACTATTTCAATTCATATCCTAAAATTGACCATTAAGTAAGACTTTGATACTTTCAAGAATAAATCTTAATGTTAATTGCTTGTTTCACTCTTATTCTTACTTACCTGAAGATGCTGCTGCTTTTCCTCAATACTCGACTTCTTTTTCTCATAGACTGACTGGTAGGTGTGCAAGAACACCATGTACCGCCTCGGCGTCGCCCCGAGCAAGGTAGACGACTCGTGTACATTGAGGAAACACTTCAACAGCTCGTCTCCGCCAGATAACTTCCTCTTGTGGCCCTTCGGCTCTCCGATGGATCCACCCTCGATTTTTGGTGGTCGTGTCAACAACATCCATGGAACCTGGTAAAAGAAACTATTGAATTATTTGGTCTCGGAACCCAAGATATCCACCTGGTTTCCTCAGTGGCTGAGTGGTTAGACCTTAAAATCACATTGTTCAAACCTGGCAATTCTAACTATATTGAGTCCTTATGAAAGACTTTACACATTTATTTATTTTTTGTGAGTGTGAGCCTTTTCTTAAATGAGGATACAGGCTATAAACCCATCTTTACCTATTATCTTTACATTATCATCTGCAATTAGAAGTTTTAAGATTTTGCAGGAATCTATTTGAAATTGCTATAATGGTTCGCTTATGAAGCTTGTAGTAGTTTGAAACTCATTGAAACACGAGTGTTGTACCTATTTTATTCTACTTTGTTTTCAAGGGATTTAATTTGAATATAATACCTGAGCTAGCCATCTCTATGTTCCAATGAATTCATTTTCTTACTGTTTAGCCATCCGACACGTGTAAAGGTAAAAAAAACCCTCTCTCTCTCTCACACACACACGCAGACACACACACACACACTCACTACACACACTCACACACACACACACACACACTCCCATTACCTTGACCATGCTCTCCCTGCTCCAGCCATCCATCCACTTGACAGCACACTGTTTGTACAGGGCTGGGTTGCTCTCACAGTTCAGGGTGAAGCTGCTGTTGGTGCTGTCCATGACGAGCACGGTGTGTAGATTGTTCATGACACCTGTGTCAGTGGAAACAGACAGTGACTGGTGTGATACATCTTTAATATCAATAATAATAATAATAATAATAGTGATAATAATAATAATGATAATGATAATAATAATAATAATAACAACAACAATAATAATAATAATATAACAATAATAATAATACTTTCATTCATCTCATAAAGAAATTCATTTATTTTTCTTTCTTTATCCAATATATATTGTGCTTTTCAGTGTTGGGTTTAATTACTATGAATAATAATATATTTCCTCCCCAACTACCTACCATGACTCCCACTTCTTTGCATCACTTAATTTAATCCCTCTCTTTTCTACATTTTCTGATTCAAAGAAGAAATACTATGGTGTGTTACATTTAACAGGATATTATTTATTGTTTTCCGTACCTCTAAATAAAATTAGTCCACTAACAATATATTGTCTATTATTGTTCTCAATAAAGATCTGCCCCAATGAACTCGACACTGGTGATCTCAAGTTAAAATCGAAACAAGATCTAAACCATCTAACATCAATTGCCAGTGGTAGACTCCATAGGAAAGAACAAACACAAAGAATTAAAGAAGCAGAACTAGGATGCAGAAGGCCATATAAGCATAAGTATTTTCAAAATATAAAAATCAAAACATCCAATCCCATTTAACAACAAAACGACGCATCCCCTTTAAACCTACGTGCAGCGAAGAAGCTGATCAGGGTCCCACGGAAGCCGACCTCCGATGCTAGGTCCCTCAATGGAGCCAGCAGTGGTTCCAATTCCTCAGGCGTGTAGAGACCTGCGACCTCCCCAGCTGACAGTAACGAGTTGATGAGTTCCAAGAACTGTGGTTCCACGAAATGATGGTCTTCCAACAACAAGACCACCTGTTCCCCTTCGATGCCAGCTTGTTGCATCACCTTGGCAATGGGAGATAAACAAAAGACATTCAAATATCTATAAATGGAATGTAAAAAAAAAAAAGATGATGGTATAGCTTCTAGTATAAAATAACTAACGTGTTTGATTTTAGCTTCTGGCAGACCTTACTCCTTGGCTCAAATATTTATAGCAACAGTATAGTCTCATGACCAGAAAACTTGTCTGGATTTCAAGATCTAAGGAACAGGCCGGTAAATAATTTTATTTTCAAGTCAAACACAAGCTATTTGGGGATTTTTAATGTCAATAATATCTTGACTCACGTCCACTCTAGTTTCAAGATGTTTTCAACACATGGAAAAGATAAGCTTTTTTCATTATGTGCCAATAACTCTATGCGCAAAAGTTCTGACTTGCACTCAATTGGAGCTAGGGAGTTTTTAAACATTATGATAAAAATAGGTCCAGATGACAAAATCTAAAAACCAGACTACTGACCGTTTTGAGATCATTTTTGAAGTGCTTGACCCCGTAATTCCTGGACACCTTGGGGGAGAAGAGCTGCATCTGGTGCATGTTGGCCACAACACTGACTGCTGTCCTACGGCCAACTCCACTACGTCCAGCCATGAGTAGTGACCCACCAGGCTTGGTCAATACACGGTCAACATGTGCCATATTGTCCAAGACTTCTTTGAAGACCAGAATGTCCAGCTCTCTGTTTTCACGGCCTTGGTGGGTGGGTAAAGGAAGGGGATGGGTTATTAGATAGAGTAGGCAATTGAATGGATAGGTAGATAGATAGGTGGAAATGGTGGATGGATGGATGGATGGATGGGTTGGTGGGGAGGTAGATGATGGATGGGTGTGTGGGTAAAGGAAGGGGATGGGTTATTAGATAGAGTAGGCAACGGAAGGATGGAATGGATAGGTAGATAGGTGGGTGGGTGGGTGTGTATAGGTCGGTAAATGGGTGATTGGGTGGATGGATGGGTTTTTGTTGTTGTTGTTTTACTTTGCCGAGCTCCATGTGACGAAGTGTCATTGCCTTACTGTCTATCTATCTTTTTAGTTATAAAGATGATAAAATTACCCTTATTGTGCCCACTACAAGACTTTGTCTCCAGCGTATATTTCGAGAAAAGACCAAAATAACCCAAGTGTCAGCCGCAGTGTAGGGAAATAGGAGTAAATCTTGCCCACGGAAAAAATCTAAATACCGAAAGCTAGACTCAAACCCCCTCTAATGGGGTGTTTAGTGCAATGTCTTAGCCTCTCCGACACCGTTAGAGTGTAGAGATGAATGAATCTTACTGTAGAGTCGTATCCCTTTGTCCATCACAGCCTTCAAGTCCTCGTCCGACAATTTCCCCAAAGGTTTTCCAAAAGCAGGAATGGGAGCACCAGCGGCCGCTGACTCAGATCTGGAACCCCAGGTCACATAGTACGTACCTATCAAGGTTAAAGGTCAAATATAGATTTTTTACATACCCACAAAGGTAACCTTCAGATACAGATTTTTACAGATTTTTACATACCGTAAATAGAAAGGTAAAAGTCAAATACAGATATTTTAAACTTTGCAACTCTCACTAAGGGATTGTCGTTAAATTTGCTGTGAAAAAAATAACTACATTCATTTTACCGACAGAAAAAAAAAAATACATGACAGATGTTGGAAAATGATATTTCATTTCAAATGAAAGATTGAGTCGCAATCAAAAACTTTGCACGTTATCATCTAAAACTAAAATGCATAAACCATAACAAAAACAGAGCAAACTTAGAAGAGGGGTGGAAAATAAATGCAATGCCGCATACACTATCTAAATTCACAATGTGGAAAAAAAAAACCCCAAAAAAACCTGACACACTCACTGTCAATGGTGTCGAAAATGTTTGTAGACCAATCGGATCTTACGACCGACATCAGCATGTTGTCAAATTTACTCCTGTTGTCACCCCCCACAATCCTGTCCCTGAAAAGTCTCTGCGCCTCGTACACCCAAACCTCCAGGACCGTGTCGGCTGTGTTGTCCTTGGCTCCGGCCGTCAGATCGTAACGCAGGAGTCCCAGAATCCAGCTGGTCAGATCTCTGGGCGTGAAGAGATAGTGACTGTAGTCGTCCACTGTGAATCTGGTCCTCAGCTGGAAAGTCGTGTGAAATATCAAAGTCAAGATGTTTCAATGTCTGATAATTGCCACTCCTTAAACTTACCTAACACGAATAAAAATGAGATATTGGTATAGTTTATGTTGTTTATCGAGTCCCCTTTATGCCGCAGAAAGCAGTGTAGGGGCCAGCCATATGTCGAGCTCTGAAGGGTGCACATGACAAATGGAAGTAAATCCAAATGTCGGGGAAGACTTACACCACTCATCACCTAACACATGGCTAGAAAGACTCTGCATCAGGAGTTAAATACGAGCAGGTGATGAGCCCACTGCATCCAAATACCTTTACCAGTAAATTGGACACCAATGTACCATGAGGTCCATACATTTTACCAGTAAACACTTCGCTGTTACCCTAGTGGTTACTCTTCACCTGGGCAATATTGGTATAGTTCCATAAGTGTAAAACAAATAGCAATATTGTGAGTCCTCCCTCATTGACGCGCAGGGGGGAGGGGGGGTCAATGGCCGGGGCACATGACATAAAGCTCAATAAGGTCAATACAGTGAACTAATACAAATAACAAATTGATATCAAGAATAAAAATAAATAACATTTTATACCGTGCTTATTCACGATCTAAGCGCTTTACAGTAGCACAATTGCCCCAGGAAAGCAACAGGACACTCAACACGTTAATGCGCATACAATTTTTGGACAAGGACGACGCTACTTACAACCGAAGGGACCTCCGAATTTAACAACCTCCACTTACACTATAATATATTATACTAAAACTCACTACTCGCAGACACCGATGAACTCACACACACACACACACACACTCACACACATATGTAATGTTCTATCCATAGATACTCTCCCCCCACTCCCCAAAGCAACCAATGACCTACCTGTTCATAGAACTGCACCATACAGCCAGCCAGTGCGTGTACCTTGGAGTTGTTTCCCCAGACAGGATGTTTGCCCAGTTGCCGATGCAGGACAGGTTTTAGGTAAGATGTGTAAATCGTCTGTAGCTGTTCTCGGTCTGGGTAGCTGGAGGCAGGAAAGTTACGTTTCAAATAGAAAAATCAAAATGTGGTCCATTTCATGTGACAAAAGTCATGACAAAAAAATGAGAATAAAATATAAATAGATAAAAAAATATATTAAAAAACATGATTCACGCCACAAAAACATTAGACTATAGTACAGCCTGTGCAGATGACCTAGATGTGTTAATTTCCAGGAGAAAAAAGAATTCTGAACTTCCCAATGATTATTATTGTTTTATTGCTAATTCTAGATGGACAAAAATCACTTGGTGGGAGCTGTGCATTAAAATTCCCTTAAGTAATGAATGGAAATTTAATATTAGTTTCCCGGAAATGAAATGGATAGAAAATCAATGCAATGGGTCCATTCACTAACACAACAAACAAATTCTCTAAAATTCATTGCATTAAGTGTTTAATACATTGCTGATGTGTAAAGTCCGAAAAGTGGACATGGACTGGACATGGAGCTGATTTCAGTCCATGCTGCATTAACGGAGACTGCTACTAGATACGTATCCCATGAACGCTAATTCTTCAAATCTTAAAAAGTATTGGTACACCTTACCCCACATTGCATATCCTGACAACAGAGCTGAACCGAGTGCTGAGTTTGTGCCGACCAAGCGTGGAACCTGCATTCATACTGGCCACAATCTGTACGCCCTCCAGGCCAACCCATTCCAGATTGGAGTCATAGAACCCGTTGTAGGTCACCACCTGGCGTAAAAAAAATTTTTTAAAAATCTTAACCATAACAGGTTCACCTAAAAATATAAATAAAAATTTTCCTGACTATCATAATGCCAACAAAATAAAAAACCAACCAAAAAGGCAAGTGGCTTGTTTGGTCCTTCAGGATTATGACCAAAGCAGCAGAGACACAGAGATGAAGGAGAAACTAGGATGAAAACCACTCATGGAATGACTGAAACACCAGCCACTGGCACAGCTGTACAAAACATTGAACGGTTTGGTTACCATGTCACGAAATCATCCCAACATAATACATCCCACCCGTCCACAAGGAATATCAAACTTCAGATGTTAAACGGTTCAAAAGATAAACAGGGTGCCTCACAAGTTTTCTGCCAGTTTCAACTCATTGTAGAACAAGCAGGAAAAACAATATCGTTATGAAATTTTCATCCCTGGGTTCAGCAAAGTTTTTAGTGGCACTTGGTGCATTATTTTACATTGTGCAATTAAACGGTTATTTCCAGTTTACTAAAAATAGTCAAAATGGTGACTGAATCGCTGAAGGTGAAATATGTAAAATCGTTTATTGTGACCAAATCGCCCTGACAAACTCAACAAAGCCTCACAAACAAGTACAAATGTAAACCCCCATGTCTTGAGTCCATTTGCTCTTGGTATCACAAATTGTAAGATACTGGTTCCATAAGAGGTAAGGAAAAGAAAGGGGAGACTGAAAATACCAAAGGAAAAGGTGCATTGCCTCAAAACTTTATACAAGTACGCAACAAAAGGCAACCACGTTGAAATCTCCCACATTGCATAAAACCAATTAGGGGCTCAATCGTGTAAGTCTTTTTCTTTTTCTTTTGTGCCACACAAAACTTCAATAAATCATCTTGGTTGTGGTATATTTTTCTTGTTTACGATTTGTTATAGTTTTTAAATTATAGCGTTGTGAAATTGGTAGAAGACTTTTGATACACTCTGCATTTTAAAACTTGTTTGAGCCGTGATATATCATTGAGATTCCACCCACCTGTTGTAAGAAGGCAATCATCTGACACGTCCCCCACTTGTCAGGCTTGGGGAGGTTGATGTCCTTCAGGTATAGCAGCATGCGTTCGCAGTCCTTGGGTCGGTACACGCGGCCCGTGTTGGTAGAGATGACCATGCACATCTGGCTCAGCTTCTGCAGGATGTGGTCAGGACTGGTCTGGGCCGAGCAGTGGACCATGGCCACTTGGGTGGAACGAAGACGTTCAAAGGCGTGGTGGAGGAGGAGGCTGGAAGAAGGAGGGCAAAAAATATATATAAATATTCATTTCATATTTGCTTTATTTTTTTTTAAAAGGAAACAAAGGAATGAGGGTTGCCAAAAGCTAAAAGTCTGAATAAAAGAAATGCACAAGAGGATAATGGTAAAGCTTCTAGTGTAAAACAATATGCTGTTAGTTGTTTTAAACTTGAAGCTACATATACCATTATCTACCTCTTTTTTTTCATTCCTTTTTAAAAGAAAAGTCGAAAATGTTTTAACAAATTCTTCCTCTCTTTATCAATACAAATTATACCTTTCCGTGTTAGGTGATTAGATTTTCAGTTTCCACTTTCAATTGGAGATGGAAAAATATGCTCTTCTGACAAAAAAAAACCTGGATTCATAATATAATAATAATATAAGATTATAAGCAATCAATTTTGATTTATTTTTATCTATCTCAGAAAATGGTTCTAAAATAAGGGAAACAAACGTGTTGAAATGAGAGAAAAAAATTTCTTTAAAAGAAAACATTATCCAGCTGTATAACATGTTTAAAAATATAAATAAAAACAAAAGGTAATAATTAAAAAGTAATATAAATAATGGAGAAATAAATAGATATATAAAAAAAATATACATAAATGTATTCAAAATAATTATTTCTCCTGTCGGTAAAGGAAAAGGAGAGGCTAGATTATTAGTCACATTCAAAGCCTTATACATAATTCATTTTTGAATATGAAAACAGCCAAACCCTTTTCCACATCCATCAGGACCGCAGATGATGAACGGCTGTCTGTTCTCCGCATCCAGCCACGGCAGGAAGTAGTCCAACGCCCTTAAAACGTCACTCGTCTGAATGACAGGAAGTGATGTCGCAGTTGCAAAATGGTCTGCAGATAAATGCTCTGCATTCTGGGGATTTTAAAATGAAAATACATGTCAATAAGGCAAGTCATCTAGTTGGATTCTTCCCAACAACTTGGAGATCTTGGTATTCAGGAAGCAACGCAAAAAAATTATGAAATATTATGATCAAGGTCAGTAAATTTCTATTTCAGTGCTATTTCATTTCCTTCTTTTCAAAAATACAGTGACCTTTGCTTTGCACTAATGCTTTAAATGTGAATGAATCTTTTAGTATCAATCAACAGCTAGTTTTATCAAATGGTTCATACAGTGCTATTTCATTCCATATTCAATCACTTTCTGCCCACAAATAAATGGATACAATAGCAGTCAGTATTTGTGGAATGCTCTCCATGGGACCAAACACCAGATGAAGAACACTTGAGCATTCCATTACATGGTATTGAGCCCAAATACTACTTGATTAATAACAACAACAACGACAACATCAAATTAGTACAAGAATAAATACAAATATAAAAAAGCCAAGTTCCCATACTCAGTATTGAGCGTAGGGTATCCAAGTGTAAAGGCTTGAACAATATAATGCATACGACAGAGTGCGGTAGTTTGCCATTGCTTTCCATACTGACTTTACTTCCCCCAGATTTGAATAGCCCTAGCTACCCATTTCGCTGCAGGGTGGACAGACAGGGAGGACCATAAACAATATCTGCCTATACTGGGAATCGAATTCAGGTTACCTGCGCGGCAGTCAGACTATCTACCAACTGAGCTATCGGTCCTTTAAATATATTAAAATAAGTAAAATAAACAGGCAACAATGTCAACAGATACAGGATTGAGTTGAAGGTCCTCAGTTCAAATCCTTGCAACAGACAATTTTCCATGTGATTTTCACTTTTCATAACTCTGTCACAAGTCTTTGTGCTGCATAGGAGAGGTTTGTTGAAAACACGACTCACATCTAAATGGTCTTCCATGGTTAAGTTAAACAAACTAGTAGATCTGGTAACTTTGTACAATGTACACTTTTCCAATATGTTAACTAGCTTTATAGATGAATAGGTACATAATATGTGCACACAGACATGAGCAATAAAATAAAATTAAACAATTTATTTTTTTATCTAAAATATGCAAAAATGAAATAAGCAAGAATAGCATGAATTGAAATGAACCAAATAAGTAAATAAATAAACGCTTTATAAAATATATCTCTGATAATCACAAATTTGCCAACATTATATACATGAGATGGTTCGACGTAGTTGGTGGTAAGACATATATTCTCCTCTCCAGAGCCGAGACGTCAACAATATGGGCATTGGACAGAATGAATATAAATTGTAATGTTAATGAACATTTATATAGTGCTTATTATTCTCAATCATCACCATGCTATAAGCACTTTACATTTCCCCAGGGGAGTCAGAACTGATGATGAGCTGAATAATGATAGCGGGAACATGTTGCAGTAGAAGGGATGATAATTAGTCAAGGGAAGAAAAACAATACTAAAACACTAAACAGTTGGTTGATCTCCTGCTACTGGTCTTCAATTCTTGATCCAAAACGCTTCCAATTCTACGAGTTGGCCCTACACTGCGCTGCGCTGCTGTATAAATTGGAATGGATATGAAAGAAAGAAAGAAAGAAAGAAAAAAGACAGCAGGGCCAAAAACAAAAACTGAACCCGTGCCTGCAGCATCACCTATTACTTCGCCTTGCCGACAACTGGAACAAACTCTACCTCTGAACTAATTTGTCTGTTGTTGTTGGTGAGGTGGCGAGTGCCGTTGCAGGCATGGGTTATTAGTTAACATAAGGTCTGTGTATACGGACGCTGGTCCTTACACTGCATTGAGGTATAAAGGGGAATGGACAGGAAGGAAAGAATGGCTGACCATTTGTGGAAACAGTGAAAGGTGCCAACTCCATGGTCAGCTATGAATGATGATGGGGGCCATGGATTTTGTTTTGTTTTTGCTTTCTGTTTTGGGGGTTTTATTGTGGGAGGGGAGGGGGGGGGGGTGGGTTGAGAGTTCAGTTTTGCATGCAAATGCCTCGAGCACCATTCACCATACAAACATTGATACTGAAACCATCACCGGTAAATGATGGTATAAATAGGGATGAAACACAGCAAAGTTTACATGTGGGTGTATGGTGTGGGGATATAAATAGCTATGACCTAGATATTGGATGGGGATGACATTTTGAAAGGCAGGAACTAAAAATAAATTTTAATTATAATACTTAACAATTTGAATAGAGATAAAGAGTAAGTTTGAAAGTAGGAGGCAAGGAGTGAGATGAAGCAAAGACAATGGAGGAAGGAAAAGAGAGAGAGAGAGAGAGAGATACAGAGAGAGATACAGAGTGAGATACAAAGAGATATACAGAGAGATACAGAGAGAGATACA
>JARFNW010132993.1:0-20709 GCA_031763155.1 Dirona albolineata | reverse complement strand
AATTGCCTCACTCGACCCAGGTGTAAAAATGGGTACCAGCTTATGACTGGGGAAGTAATCTGCGATAGACCAGCGTCCTATCCAGAAGGGTGACTTATTGTCACTCAGTCCGTTTCACGCTATTGACCAAACCGAGATAAGCACCGGCTCGATGGGCCTCAAGGCTCAAAAGGCCTTTACTTTTTATAGCCAGTCTTGCCATAACTGTACTTAAAATTTTAACAAGACGATAAATTGCAGCGGGGGGAAGAAAAGGAGAAACCTACGACGTTGCAAGCGGCAAACTGAATTGGTGAATTGACCCAGCTCTGGCTACAGAGAGAAAATGATGAACAGAGGGGGGAGTGGCCGCCGACGCGCGCATGTGTGTGTGGGGGGTTGTGATTGGCCGGTGTAGAATTAACACCGCACGCAGTGAGAATAGCCGAGCTGTACCTCAGAGCTATTATGTGTTGATTGTTACAATCGTGTGTGTAACACACACCCCCCCCCCATTTATTGTAAAGCGCTTTTGGATATAAAGTGCTATATACCATCGAAGAGGATGATGAGCCTGTGCTGCCTCAAGTGCCGAGCTAAGCTGTTATCCAAGCTCTGGCACAAGTGTGTGCTTTTGTCATACAAGGACACTGCATCCTCAAGTACAAGAGATTGTCAGGGTCAGTATATAATAAAAACCCAAAACAATTGGGGGGGCTTATGTTATGCCCTTGGTTTCAAGGAACCTTGCATCCAACGAACTATTAAAACTGACCAAACTAGTTCGTGGAGTCTTGAGTTCTACTGTAACAGGATTACACATCTGCCACTCAGAAAATTGTTTTGAAATAGCCCTTCCCAAAACTGGAACTGGAATTGGTCTTTAAAAATCATTCCAGGTTGAGATTGTTTTAAACATAACCACAAATGTTGCAAAACAAAAATCATCAATAGAACATAAAAATAAACATAACACTTGCCTTGAAATAGAACCATTAATTTCTTTAAAAAATTCTCTTTTTATTTGACTTTAAGGAAATTTGTTCAAATCCTGCCAAAAAATTGTAATCAAAATTTTGAAAATTGAAAATGGCTCTTGCTGATTCTTTTCAAAAATCTAACCTGCATGCTGCTCACAACAATAATGCAATAATAATGGAGTGATGATACAATGAAATAAATATAATAAAACAATGCCATATATACCACCTTAACATAAATAGTTTCCATGTAATACCAACATGACAAGAGTCAGATAATGAACAATTACTTCATGAATTAATATTTGTATTCTTCTTAAACATTGCAAAAATCTATAAAATAACATTCTCAATCCCATCATCTCTGAAATGATTCCTCAACGTACAGCATAGGTAACTCATCAGAAATCATGTCATTCATTTATAGCCTTCTTTTTAGTTTGACAACAGGTTGTTTTCCCTAATATGTGTTGTTTTTCCTTTCCCTGGAAACAACTTTTCATATTTCATTATTCCTGGTTATTGGTAAATTGAGATTTTAAAATTGTCAACCATATGTATTTACACTTTAAAAAATGTCTACAGTTACAGTATTTCAAAACATTATATAGAAGTATTACCAGTAACATTAACAACAATGATGCCACTTATGGTAGTATTATCACATAATATTGGCCATGAAATAGCAATTTTCCTAAACAGATACGTTATATCTAAAAAACAAAAAGAGGGAAAGATTATAAATGAAGACTCTAGTCATCAGGTCAATCCTTGATACAACAAATCTGGTTAATCTCTCACATACTCATCCTTTCACCTGATACATCACTCAACAATTTTTCAATATATATTAAAATCATGGACTACATAAAAACAATTCCCATGACAAGCAAAGTGTTTATCAATTTCCCTTCTCTCATGATGGATGTCCCTTTAATTTTTATCTTCCTTCTTGTCATCTGATTTGGGTTCTTGGGACTCGGAGCTCCCACTTGAACTTGAACTTGAGCCTTCGCGATCTGCTGCCATCTGGAAACATTGAATTGTGGCAAAATGAATTATAATCATTCAAGCCATATTTGATACAATGTATGGTAGTAGTTTAATTACATACCCTCAAGAAGAATTAAATTCAATGATCCCAGAATTCTGAGACATTAACACTCAGCCAGAGATTCTAGGACTTAAAAATATAATAAAAAGCGTCTTGAGGGGGCAAATTTTATTGCAAATGGAAGGTAATGAGTTTAATGTGTGCCTTGAACTCCATCTCCCTTAACCTATTGAATATCATTCTACTAAATCTGGTGTAATTTGAAAGAGCAATTCAGCCCTCTCACTCATAGGCTTTGGTTTCTGGAGATATACTATTTCAGGGATAGACAATGACTATCGATAAGTGTTACCTGCTAGCTCATAGGATACCAAAATCACACATGTGTGATCACCCTGTAGGTACTTATGCTATAGTACAATGTTTCATATTTGCAATTGTAGCATTGCCATATCGTAATTAAAAGTGTCACATATGTGCAATTACAGTATCAAGCGTTTGTTTAGTCTTTTTTAAACTTTCGTTTCGTAGCAGAATAAACTCGCTAGCTTCAAAATTAGATTTTTATACTGCTGTGTCACAAACTTTTCAAGAAATTACAAAATCAAAGCACAATGAATTGAATTTTTTTTGGAGCCGTTTACGGTACAAAGAATTGATAATTATTACATGAACCAGATGTCAAATGCATTATTACATTAAGTTCATTTCTGTGCCTTTGTTTTCTTTATTTTACTTGATGTTTGGTTGAAGGGAGCATGAAATGGTTTGAATAGTGATCAGTTCCGAAAAGATTTTTGGAATTTGACCCTCTCACTCATAAAAAAAGAATAATAATTTTTTAAAAATTGACACATTTTGATAATTGAAATATGAAGTTTGATATTTTATCAATAATCAGTTTAAAAATGGTGAGAAAATAATGATAAATGTAAGTTATCATTTTCTAGAAACATCCAGTTTTTGTGGGTACCCTCAACATAACCTTGCACTTGCAGTACAACCCTGGTTATCCTATGAGTTAACGGTACAGGAATCGTTGACGTCATTGAATATATTTTCTTCGACCTTTAAATAAAGAGTTTGACCTCAATAGTGTTTGAGAGCTATTTTCAATAGATATCACGATGACACAGCTTTCCTTCAAGCATGAGACTGACTTACCCTTGAATGTTCGTGTTATAGCGTTACAGGTCGTAGTATTGACTTCATATAGATTTGTAAACAATGCTTTCAATACTCGTAAAATAATAAATGCTGATCATAAAGGGGATAATATAACTGGGATAATTTTGATTTTTCTTGCAGATTAAATGCCTGGTTTTTAACCCCATCAAATAGCCCTTGTTCAATTTATTGTCACACCAAATGAGAAGGAGAGTGATTGATTCAATTTTTAAAAAAAATTTATCGTTTGCAAATGGCTAAATTAATAACTTTTGAAGAAGTTTGCCCGATCATATATTCTACAGAGAAAAATAGAAAAACCTTAAAATCCCCAATACTAATCATGTGTTAAGTGGTTAATGTGATACAAATATCTCCACATCTATAAAAATGTAAGCATCACTTGACCTGCCTGTCACCATTGCTCAAAACAAAATTGACTACACAAAATTAAATCATTGATGGCAGGAAATTTGAAAGCTCAATATTATTATCAACCCCAATAAGATGGTAATCTAATCTTCTCTTACCTTCTTGTAGGCCATCTCAAACAGTTTGAGGGAAGCTTGCTGGAGGTCAGTTGTCTCTTGTTTGATTTCTTCTGGTGTCTTACTGTCTTTGTTGGCAATGATCTCCTTCACTGTTGCAATCTTTTCTTTCAATTTGTCACACTGCACAGGTTTTAAAAGAAAATACAATTGAAAAGTATGTTACAGTTTAATTTTATACAAACCATTAAGGATATAAAAAAAATATTAGGAGAAATATCCCACCAAAAAATGTAAACGAATTAAAGCGGTCATCATGTCGTGTTACACAACTGACACTAAAGATTTAGAGTTACGTATGACCAATTAAAATATAACCAAAATAAATTACCTCTTCGGCTGGGAGTTGGTCCTTAAATTCATCCATTTTGCTTTCTGTGTCATGAATAATACTGTCAGCCTGGTTCAAAACCTCAATCAAGTCCTGGAAAACAAAATAATTGATAATTGAGTAATTCACATTAAAGATCCCCAATGTCCCAAGCAACATTCTACCACTTACACTTTCAGCCTCCCTTTATTCCACCCTCAGGTATGTATAAGAGTAAAAAAACCCAAATTATTACCCTGCTCATACTTAAATGGAACAGAAAACAGGTTCTTGTGCAGAGCACTTAATGAGAATAAAGTTAATTTTTTGTTGCAGGAAGGTCCTAAAGTTAAAAAAATGCACCTCTTTTATCAAATGCCTTCTATCCAAGATGTAGATGTGGTTGGAAAATCTGATTTACTTCTTTCTTTCTTGATCAATTTACCTTTTGTGCCTTTCGGTGTAAGGCTTAAACATCATAAACAAACTTTCGCCACAGATTTCTATCCAATGTCTTCCTTTTTGCATCTACAAACTTACATCCCTGGTTTTTGATGGTTTCTGTAATTACTTCCTGCCATGTTGTTTTTGGTCTACGTCTAGGTAATTTCCCTTGCTGTTTGCATTCTAAGATTTGTTTTGGTATCCTACTATCATTCATTCATCCGATTTACATTCCAATAATTCTAACATGAGGATGCCCCACGGAATAATATTGTTTTGATGATACTACAGATCCAATGATTAAAAACTTGAATAACAAAAATAGATGTCTTTACCTTCTTCTTTTTATCTTCCTCTGCATGGGCTTCTGCATTTCTAATCATGTTCTCAATGTCATCTTTTGATAGACCACCAGACGACTGAATCACAACTAAAGGCAGGAAAGAAAGATTAAAAATCAGAATATGCTACATATGCATGATCTAAATCATTGATGTCTTTCCAAGTCCAAATAATGTCAAACAAATATTTCAGCTTTCCTTTCTGTGTTGAAATATTAATATTCTGCAGGCTACAAGAGAACTTAAGAAATAGAAAGAACAATCCAGAGCTAAATAAGTTTGTGATCATTCCATTCCATATCTATCGTTAACACAAACTTGATTCTTGTGAACCTTGTGAGAACGGGCAAAAAATTCACAATGTCCAGGTTTTTATAACAATCACCATGATATATATATATAACAAAAACAAAAAAGCTAACAACTTTTCACAGATTATAGTCATTTTGTGCAGTCAATTTCTCTGATATCCCCCCCCCCCCCCTCCAAAAAATATAATCACTGACTGTAATTATTTACATTAACCGATAGAAAAGATATTTAAAAAAAAATAATAATACACCACTATACTACCTTTTACTTTCACACCCATTTTATATTTTCAAACACCAAATTTCTTCAAACTTGTCTACGCATAATTCACAAAAGTTCACTCACTTTGTTGTTCTTTGCCGGTGCCCTTATCCCTTGCAGACACGTTGACAATACCATTAGCATCAATATCAAATGTAACCTCAATCTGAGGAACGCCTCGTGGGGCTGGAGGAATGCCAATCTGAAACACAATGAAAAAGAATATTAAGCAGCTTTTAAATACTTTTTTTATTAAGAGATGTGTTGGCTGAGAGGTTAAACATTTCACCTAAACCATGCAGTTATGAAAACTCAGAGTAGATTGGGCTGTCATTATATTACAAAATAAAATAATGTGTAAACTGAAACATGAAAACAGTTTTGAGTACCCACAACATGCTTAAAAAATAATCAAAATTCACTAGCACAAAGCAACAACTTTTTAATAGAAACCATTGTAATAGCCCATAATAATTCTAAACAAATCTATATCAATGACTCTGTTATCTAATTACTTTAGATTTTAAAAGGTGGCACAGCAACAAATACCCAATCACTTACAAGTGAGAACTGCCCCAACAATTTGTTGTCTGTAGCCATTTCTCTCTCTCCTTGGTGGACTTTGATTTCCACTTGTGTCTGGCCATCAGCAGCTGTAGAGAATACCTGCAAGATGAAAAATACACACGAATTGAATAGATAGAATCAGTCCTGTATTCACTGACCACTTCTGCAAACCATAACAATTCATATGTAGATGCATGGGGATCCGGTGGTGCAGCCGCTAAGTCACTCGCCTTTGGTACGAGAGGATAAGGGTTCTTCTCAAGACTATGATCCCACTTTGCGGCACTGCACTGCGACTGACCCCTGGGTTATTCCCGTCTACCCTCGGAATAGACCCTAAGAGAAATTTTCACCTGAGATGGATTAAGGGAATTTATTTATTTATAAATAAAAATATAAAGAGAAAAGACCCCCCTCTCCCCAAAAAAACCCACCCTGACACTTACCTGACTTTTTTTGGTGGGGATGGTAGTGTTTCTGTTGATAAGTTTGGTGAAGACGCCTCCAAGAGTTTCTATTCCAAGGGACAAGGGGGTGACATCCAACAGGAGGACATCTGTCACATCACCTGCCAACACGCCACCCTGTGAAAAACAAGTCAAAACAACACTGCACTGTATTTCTTTCGCACAAGTAATAGGCTCAATAAATCACCATAACATACTAATTTAAGCGTTAAAAGCGATAGTTGAAGGGGCATTAATCTATTAACTTAAATGACACTGAAGGTGACAGGAAATTGTTATAAAATGGGTTACTAGCAATGCCTTTGGTTAAACGACAAAAGTAATGTTCAGTATTTGGTGAGGAATCTAAGGAACAAAGGTGATGTGCTTATCCCTGAAACCTCTATAGATGAAATAGAAAATTCAGGGCTAATAGAACAGTTTTCAAAACAAATTATGTTTCGGCTGCCCCCTCGTCCAAAAAAAAAGAAAAAATCCTATATGCGTGAAAATATGTGACATAATTAATTTAACCCATACTTTTTTTGAAAAATGAGAAACCCAAAGCATACTTTGTTTTGCTAAATATTTCCAACCAATGTCTCTATTGGATCTAAGGGTAATAACACGCTACACAGTGAGGAACATGTTCAAAGAGAAATACAGTAAAGTATATTGCGAACATAACCATATTCACTTGCAAGGCATATAAAATATCATTACCTGAATGGCTGCACCAATGGCAACAGCCTCATCTGGATTGACCGACTTGCTGGGTTGACGTCCAAAGAGATCTTGAACTACAGATTGGACCTGATAGGGAAGGAGAAAATTTCTCATGAATGTATGGCAATAATTCATTTACAATTAAAAATAATTGTTCCACTCATTTCAAAGTATATTAATGACAGGATATTAGAAATCAGTCCTTTAAAAAAGTGTGTAATCCAAAAAGGGAAGGATTAAATCTTATAAAATATTAGTAAAATGTTCACACAGGTACAAGAACAGCCCTCGAGAGAAAGTCAAAAACATTCTAAACGAACAGACACTGTCTGTCACCCCTGCCCCCATGTTGTTTCAATCAAAATTGTTTTCACCACACACTCTGGAACACAAGCCATACACTCTGGAACACAAGTTTTGCAGTTTACTTTAAATCATCTTAAAATTGAGCAGCAAAGGCTTTAAAAACAAATAAAAAACAATTCTAATTAAAAAGCCACCTTCAGTGAAACCTGCTAAGAAGCGAAGTACTACAACACCAAGGTGACTAAACAAACAAACACAAAATGTATCAGTCTTATTTCAATACAAAACATTGTGAACTAAGAAGGCAATGATGAAGTTGCAATCAGTTTGGTATTACTTATACCTTTGGCATTCTTGACATCCCTCCAACCAGGATGACGTCTCCGATTTCTGTCTTCTTAACCTCTGCATCTTGTAATGCTTTCTGACAAGGACCAATGGTTCGTTTGACCAAATCCCCGACGATAGTTTCAAACTTGGAACGTGTCAATTTAAGATTCATGTGTTTGGGGCCTGACGCATCCATAGTCAGGTACGGTAGGTTGATGTCTGTCTATAAGATTGATAAAAAGTTATTTGAAAGAAATTGTTAAATTAGAAAAGATATCATTGCCAAAAATCCTAGATTTAAAAAATGTTCATTGTTCCTTTGAGATGACACTTCAACTTGATGCATAAGAGATTCATAAACATTACAGTGTGTGCTATATGCCAGCTGCACTCAAGGTATGCTGGCAAGGAAATACAGGGATGTCAGTGAGTTTTCAACAAAAAAAAAGTAGGAAAATTGCGCATTTTCGAACAGGAACTCACCGCATCATGACTGTTGCGTCACATGGGTCAAAATTATTCAATATTAGATAATTGTTTCACGCTATTTACAAAAAAATTGTTATGTATATAACCTATATATTATGTTGTCATGGGAAATGCCAATGTCCTTGACCTAGTCTAAATTGTTCTCTCGAACAAATACCAATTATCATGTCTAGTTGAATAATATAATATTCACCCCCCCCCCCCCAAAATAATAACAATATAAATAAAGGTCCATCTACATGATAACATTTAAAGTTGCAACTGTCTAGACCTATTTGGACTATATCAGTTATCTCGATTCCCAGTGTTTAGTTGAAAACAATCTCAAAATTCATTATGGATATTTTGCTTACCTAACAAACTAATCTAAAAAGTCCCAATGCTCATGTCTAGATATTGAATAATAAAATCAACAGACCAAAAAAAGGTAAATTTATGATATGATAGTGATAACATGCAACGTCGCAACTGACTAGACCAATCTAGATTTCCATACATATCAGTTTGTTTTATTATCAACGCGCACCTTTCTCAGCTGCTAGTTCTAGCCTTCGCAGGACAATAAATGAATTCAGTTATTGAGGTCTTTTTGATCAATTTCCATCATTATCAGGCCATTCATAAAAAGTCTGATCTCTGACAGAGATTAAAATGATTGATGGAACGGTCATTCTCAATCTCAAACAAAATTTATAATAGAAATGATCAACTCGATAAAAGTAAAAACGAAAGTAACAACGTCCGCTATTCATTGCATTGTTTGTTAAAAAATATTTGTATGTAACTGGTCAGCCATATTTGGAAGCTGAGCGTAATCAGTTTCTCAAACCGCATACTTTTCACCATCAATTAAATCGGTACGGGGTGTGACAATAAAGGAACGTCACGGCATTTGGACTAAATCGATACAAATAACACGAAATGAAGACAATGGACTTGCAACAGCAAGTTACCATCATTTGCCATTTCGATACATGGTCGTCAAATAGGTTGATATTAACAGTCACATACGATACCGAAAATCTGAACAGTCGTTTTTCCCTGATGATACAAAGAAACAAATTAAACGTTCCTGATTTCATTCGCAATTTATTTACTTCGGAGTATTAATCTTTCAGATTTTTTCAGATTCCCGCTGACACTAGTGAAAATTGGCCTTCTGAGTGCCCAAAATCGGACATTCGTCGATGACCCCCCCCCCCCCCCCCCCAAATATCGGAAATCCCACAAAAATCGGCAAACTGACATCCTTTGAAAATGACAGATGTAATTGATGATGACATTAACAATAAACTGTTCTGGGGAAGTTACAGAGAAGATAGAAATCATTATTTTACTTTAAAATGTGCTTACTTGCATTGCCGAGGATAATTCACATTTGGCCTTCTCTGCGGCTTCCCTCAACCTTTGCATTGCCATATTGTCTTTTGTGATGTCAAGTCCTTGCTGTTTGAAGCGGGGGAAGTAAAATAATATTAATTGCAAACAGAACCAAACATAAAAGAAACCCCCCCCAAAAACAACCCAAAACAATAAAGCTCAAATCAAGTATTCCTAACCTTGACAAAACACAACAAATTGGGATGTTCCAGCTTTACCAAAGGTTAATGCTTAGGGAATTCAGCCTTCTGTTCACAAAAGGCAGTCCACAGGTAACCCAAAAATTTAGAATTTTAGCAAAGAGAACTATATATTTCTGTATGTAAAAAAATATATCATTTACTAGAATTGACTCTGAATACAACAGATTGAAGTCAGACTTTATAACTGAAAGCAAAATATGAGTCTCTGACAATTTGTAAAATACCATTCGAGTGATAACACAGTTCTTACGTCTTTTTTAAATTCATTACTTAAGAAATTGACAAGAGCATTGTCAAAATCTTCTCCTCCCAAAAATGTGTCTCCATTTGTAGACTTGACTTCAAACACTCCTTTCTGAATCTCAAGAATAGAGATATCAAAAGTTCCACCACCCAAATCATAAACAGCAAGAAGTTTATCTTCAGACTTATCCATGCCATATGCCAAAGCAGCAGCTGTAGGCTCGTTGATCACACGCAGAACATTCATGCCCGAAATCTGACCAGCATCCTTTGTGGCCTGTTGATGAAACAATTCAATGTTGTACAAATAACAGAAAAATTGGTGGAATTATTTAAATATCACCACAGAATTAAAATGAGTAATTAGTATTCAAATCATTGCAATAATTAATTAAATGAACAATTCATTATCATTTTTCAAATGAGACATAACCTCTTTTTAATGCCCCAAATAAATAACAAAATCAAATATCTTTTAGCCAAGCGCCTTACATGCAAATAACCGCATAAAGATTAACATAAACATAAACATAAAAAAAAAACTAAACAAATACACACCTGTCTTTGGGAGTCATTGAAATAAGCTGGTACTGTCACAACTGCATTCTTTGATTTTGTTCCCAGGTAATTGTCTATTTAGAAAAAAATAAGACATAAGTCAAAAGCAAGTACAGTATTGAATTCAGGGTTCCCACACAATTCTAAAATTTCTGTTCCCTGATGCCAAAATGTTCATATTCTGGAATTTTGTTTTGTTTCCAGCACGCTGCACGGCCATATAGGTAATTCAGTTTGAACAGCTTTAAAATGTTTAAGTATGCATTAAGGTGTGTATCAAACAGGGATAGACATCTAAGGCAAATTGATTTGTTTGAAAAAACTGTAGTGGTTGTGGTGCTGGTAGTTTTTGTGGTGGTTGTGATACTTAACTAGTGACAGTATTTGTGGTGGTGCTGACCGTAGTTGTGGTACTGGTTGCGGTGGTGATAGTAGTGATGGCATTTTTTGTGGCGGTATTGATGGTGGAGGTGGTAGTAGTTGAGGTGGCAGTGGTGGAGGTGATGTTGGTGAAGCAGTAGTGAATATGACCATTGCAGAAATGACATTATCCTAATATTTGTATCAAAATGATTACATATGGTATAGAGCTGGTGGTGGTTCTATTTGTAGTGGCTCAGTGGTTGTATTGATTTTGTTGGTGGTTGTGGTGGGTATGGTAGGGGTTGTGGCAATACTGGTAGAAGTGATGGAGGTGATATTGGTGGCGCTTGTGCTAGAAGTGATTTTTTTAGTAGCGGCGGTGTTTGGTGGTGGTAGTTTAGTTTAGTTGTGATGGTAGTCATGGATTTTGGTGGTGGTAGTAGTAGTGGAGGTGGTGATGGCAGTTTCCATGTGGTTGTGGTAGTAATGGTGGGGCTGATTTTGGTGTTGATTGTAGTTGTAGAATTGGTGGTTGTGGTGGTATCAGTGGTGGTGGTGGTGGTAGTGGTGTTGGTGATTGTGAGCGAGGTTGCAGTGGTGGTTGTGATATTGATGGTTATGGTGGTGGTAGTATTAACTGTGGTATTATTGGTGATGGTAGTCATTGTGGTGGTGGTGATGATAGTTGTGGTACTGGTCGCGGTGGTGATAGTAGTGATGGAATTTTTGGTGGCGGTTGTATTGATGGTGAAGGTGATATTGGTGGCTCTGGCAGTACTAGTTGAGATGGTAGTGGTGGAGGTGATTTTGGTGGAGGTGGTTGAGGAGCAGTAGTGAATATGACCATTGCAGAAATGACATCCTCACATTTGTATCAAAATGATTACATATATGGTATAGAGCTGGTGGTGGTTCTATTCGTAGTGGCTAATTGGTTGTGTTGATTTTGTTCGTGGTTGTGGTGGGTATGGTGGTGGTAGTAGTAGTTGAGGTGGTGGCGGCAGTTTCCATGTGGTTGTGATGGTAGTAATGGTGGGGCTGATTTTGGTGCTGATTGTTGTAGAATTGGTGGTGGTGGGGGTAGTGGTTAACAAGATTTTGTTGGTGTGGCAGTGGTAACTGAGGTGGTGATTGTGAGTGATGTTGCAGTGGTTGTTGTGATATTGATGGTTATGGTGGTGGTCTGGTAGTAATGGTGATGGCAGTAGTAGTGACAGCAACAGCAGTTGATGTAATGGTAGGGAGGGATTGTGGTTGCAGCAGTGGAGGAGTGATGGTAGTTGTGATTGTGGTGATGATTGTAGATGTGGCAGACTTTAATTTTTTTTATAAAATCTGCTTTATCCTGATTGGGACACAGTATCGAAAACGAAAATAATCTCTCATAATATAACCAACCCAGCAAGAAATATTGACAACTGGAAATTATGAGTTTCGTCCAAAAAAGTATTTGCAATTGCCAGCGGATAATTAATTATTCCAGTCGAAGTTCTCAGTTCCCTGACATTATCTCCTAAAATTCCATTTCCCCTACCGGGAAGATTATTTTTTTTGCTGTTCCCTGATGTGTGGGAACCCTGATTGATACATAAATTGCCAGAAAAAGATGCAATTATATAAAACACTGAATTTCTAGACTTTCTGACACCACCAAAAAGTATAAACTTATGAGAGATAAAGACAGAATAACATTTTTCTCGTCTTTTTCTAACGATCAACTTGATAGAAGAATACAGACCATCAGCTAGTAAATGAAAAAAAAAAACAACAAACAACTCAAAGTTTCTTACTTTTCAATCTAATCAAACAAAAACAAACCCTAACAACAAAAACAAATCCTAGATAGCATGTTATGATTACCTGCTGTTTCTTTCATCTTTGTTAAAACAAAAGCACCAACTTGACTTGGGGAATACATTTTTCCTTGAGCTTCAACCCATGCATCACCATTGGAGGCCTTCACAATTTTGTACGGGACTGTTTTTCTATGATAAGATGGACAAACAATACACATAGATTAATGTGGCTCATAAAAATGTTCATCAAAAGCTAAAAATCATGCGAGTTGAAACTGATCTGAAGATTTCATTTCTCAAAAGTAAAAACCTTCCATAAATTACGCATCTGTAAAGCTATTGAAATTGACATGCCTGAAAATCAAAGTCTCAATTAAATACTCACAGGTCCTTTTGAACTTCAGCATCTTCAAATCTCCGTCCAATCAACCTTTTTGTTGCATGCAGAGTGTTATCAGCATTTGTCACAGCTTGTCTCTTGGCTGGCATCCCCACCAACCTCTCACCATCTTTTGTGAAGGCAACGACAGAAGGGGTTGTCCTTGATCCTTCAGAATTTTCAAGGACTTTGGCTGTCTTTCCTTCCATGACAGCCACACAACTGTTGGTTGTGCCAAGATCGATTCCGATGACATGACCTTTTACTTTGTCCGACCTGTTGAAACGTATAATAAAAATTATTATCTAAAATGTCAATTGCTCATATTTACAAACATAAAGGGTGTATTGTATTTAATGTCATGATAAAAATATCAAATCTAACACATTTCCTTACCTGACGCAACACTAATCTATTTCTTTTCATCTTTTGAAATATGACACTATTTACCACCATAATATATTACTTATGAATCACAATGCAAGCCATTTGTTATATGTAAAAGCAATTATAAAAATTTAGAGCTGTAAATGAGCCTTCACAAAATTAACTGAAATTTTATATAAAATGTGAAAAACTCAGTATGGGAGTGATATTTCCCCATACATATTTTTGTGCTTATTGAATCAGTTGAAAGAGAAGCATATACTGACCTAAAAAAACATTGACCAATATTGGTCCAAGTAGCACAAAAAATAAATGGATGTTAGTTTATGGCATCTTCAAACAATCAGTTCTCAACAAAACAAAGGACTTTGTTGTGAAAGATTAAAAAAAAAAAAATCAACTAAAAAAACGTGTGCCCCTTTTGCTCAACAAATTTGACCAACTGAAAAGGAAATCCTCAGGAAGGTGACCATCTTAAAACGGGTTAACAACAAAACAATAGAAAATAAGATTAAAAGGTCTTAAGATGAAGAGACAGTAGGTGTCCATTGACAGCAAGGACTTATTTCTTAACCACTCATCAACCATTCTTTGAATGGATAGCCCAGAGAAGCCTACCTCAAGCACTGAAATTCATCAAAAACTCTTTCAAAACTCCCAATGCTCAGGTAGCAATGCGTTATTATCATTAGTTTTTAAAAGATTCAAGATGACATCAGGTTTATTGACAATGTGAATGTGTGATGAGGCCAATTTTTTAAAATTATGAATGTTTAACACAAAAAAAATAAGAATGTTTCAGGTCATTTTTTTCATTCTTGTTTTCATATCTTTAGCTTCAGACAGCCCACATTACTTTGCTAGAAATCACAGGGATTTCGCAAAATCAAAACAGGGAGGGCGCTGGGAAAATTAGATATATATATATATATCATATCAGTCTGATTACACTTCTTGAAACCCTTATTCAAAATGCGCAGGATGTTCACTAGACTAGGCTGCAATACTGCAACAGTATTTGGTGGGTAATTTTCATTTTATGCATGATATTGGATGAATTAACAATTGAATCACACCCACATAGCCAGCATGACTCCCTAGTTATAATAATTAGCATACTCTGAATTTCTCACCTGAATCTTTTCTGTATAAGGCAATTTCTGATATTACCCCCAAGTTTGAAAATCTGAGCCTGAAATGTGAAAATGATAAAATGCCTAATCTACATTGTGAATCGTTAATTTATAACAAAATAATACATATATAAATATATATATAAAAAAGCGTTTTATTTAACAAATAATTCATCAATACAAACTTCATAGATATATATAAAGTAAAGTAGGCCTAGTCTTTCTAATTCTATTAAAATATCCATTGCAATTTAAAAAAAAAAAATACCTTCATCATCATAGTTAGCAGTATGAGTTGAGCCAAAGAAGATATAGAAATTAAATGGGCAAAGTTGCATCATGTTGTAAAGATGAGATTCTAAAAAGTCAAACAAATCTCTAATTTTAATCATTTACATTAATAATATACACACAAGAATTAATGAGAACTAAGTAGAATGTGATAAAGGCACTGCAACTGCAAGTAAAGTAACTAATAAATTGATGATGAACGGATGGTAGTGGTAGGCAACACAAGAATATCAAGAAGCCCAACAACCTGCAAGGACAATGTCAATTTCAAGGAGAGTCGGCAGAGGCAGAGTACTTTGTTTTAAAATCTCGATGAAATTAAATTAGTCTTAGTCAATAATAATAATAGCATTAGCCATTATAATAATATCATGCGTTGAAGTTGATAGATAAATAAATGAAATGTAAAATTTAGTAAATGAAAATGGGTCAAAATCAAAACTTAACGGTAACGTCACTAACAATAGTAACAACACTACAACTACATTAGTCTAGATAGCAGAATTTCCGTCTGAAGACTTGGATATTTTTCATCTCTGTTGTTTCTGGCAGCCAGTGACCATGTCCTCTGTGTACAGTACAGTAACAAGTCAGTAGACCTACTGTGCTATAAAAATTAAAAATCCCACTGCCACTCACTAGACTTTACTCAACAACTTCAACTTCACCAAGTGACTCAGGCTAAGGCTAAGACTAAAAAAAACGTGAAGGTCCCACTAAATGTAGAGATTCCATTAGCATTATCAGGGGTGTAAATAGAAAATGAAAAAAATATAAATCTGAAAACAGCAAGACCAAAGAAAAAGCAAGAAGTTTAAACAAATCAAAGTCAAAGCAAAGAGAGAAAGTCTCCTACAAAATCTGACCCCTGCCTGCATTATTCAGAATATTATTCATCCCATCAACTCAAAGTAGTGTTCTTATCCCGTCGTCGCAACACCAATACAGGCGTACCCATTGGCATACCTCAACTCGAAAAAGATAGATTAATGAATGTTAAGAGCAATATTTGGACTACAAGACTAGATAATAATAAGGCCTCCAATTCCAGTGACAATGATCTCTTGCCTGCCTCATATAAATAATATCTGATCATCACCAACTGAGTAACTCATATCTCCTCGTCACGGGACCCGGCAGATGAATGAATAATGCTCTATCGTTTATTTTGGCTATAAGTTTATCTACTTACGTTCTTTGACATTTTTGCTTCACGTCTCTTTCGTATATTTTATTTATAAAGGTGTAAAACCTTTTGAAAGACAGTTGAAATCGGCGTTCTTGTATTGCACGTGTAGCAGCACAACGCACTTGGCTATGTAACGAGACAAAACAAGGTCAATCTCGACCTTGCATCAGTCAAGATTCAAGATCACTTCCGGTGTCAACTGAATGAGGTCACAGTTCGAGTTCACAATGGACTTTTCCAGACTGTTCAGTCAGACCGTTCATTTGGTAATAGGCCTAATGTCTGTAAAATATTTATAAAAACACAAAATAAACGAAACAAAACAAAAACAGTAAAATATAAATGAAAAAGGGAACTAAAACACACGCGAAACATTTTTGAATTATAACGTTCTATTTACACCTAAATATAAAAGTCCTCCACTGAGGAGGTCTAGAATTTAGAATAATTGATAAAATGTTAACTCCTTTGACTTTGAGGATCAAAGGTAAAGATAGAAGTCTTCTTTTATACTTTTATTTAGTCTGTCGTCCGGCCGCACGGATCACACTCTTCTGGGAACTACTTGAGCTACTACCGTACTTATATATTTGTGTATGTCTATTGTTTTCTGTGCTAGTTGGCCGACGAAGGGAGACCCGAAACGTTCTTTGTTTTGTTACTTGTTTTATATTTGAAGCATACCATTTTCCGTTTGTTTGTTTTTTTTGTTGTACTTGTGATAAGTGGAGTGAACTTAACTGTAGTGTTGTGCTCAATCCTTTAAAAAACATTTTTTTTTATCATTGATGGAATTTTAAACCGTTAATAGATCTATCATGATTTGGATGAACAAGTATTGCATCAGAACAACAACGTTGAGTGATGCAAGAAAGGTTTACCTCATGAACCTTGAAGGGGAGTGTGCCAGGGGACGTTATCAACTTAATACGAAGAGAAATTGGTAAATTACAGAATTACTTCCCTTTATTTTGATACTGGCATGTAGTACCAGAAAGATATTAAACACAATGAGCGCGCCTGAGAAAAGGGACCACATCCTACATTTTTGACATTGGGAGCTAGTGTCATATTCATATACATCAGACATTCCTGGTCATTATACCGTTTATAATTGTCAAATCTCTTAAAGGGTCACCGAGATATTGATGATTTTGTCCCTCGGGTCAGAACACTAGTTTTTGAGAAAACGCGCTTCAAAGATTCTCCTTTTATTAACGTGTTACGTACAACCTTATACGGAACTTCAAAATTATTAGGATATTATTCAAATGTGTATAACTTCATAACGAATTATTCAAATTAAAAACGGATTGGTGCAAATGAAAGAGGCTTTATTGCTCTATAGAATTATATCAATTTAATTAAAATGAAAGAGAATATTGATGTAAATGAATAGCCATTTATAGAACTGGTCAGAAATTAACCGTGAAAATTGAAAGGGCACAACAAAACTACACACAACCCAACTTTGAAAGGTGATTCAAATCAAGTTGTTAACGTTTGATGAAGGCAACACTATTTGTGAAGTTTTTATATACATAGATATCTAGATATCTTATAACGAACTTTTTATTAATGTTAAGATTATAAATGACAGTATCGTTTTGTGCTGCAACAAGGAGCGCCTTTAGCAGGGGGTGTGGCCACCGTCCGTATTTCGTAATTTCATCACACGTCTATGGGAATGCACCAGAGTCAAGGTGGAAGGTTGTGGAATTTTCATGTAGATCTATATCTCCAGCCATCAAGACCTGTATTAGTTGTTGCATATTAAAAACACTTCGCTGTTTAACGCTCTTTCCAATCTGGTCCCGTTTGTGCTCTGTTGGTGACATGTATGTGAAGCGTGCCGGCCAGTTTAAAACGTTAATGTTGTTATCAACGGGCACTGATTATGAGTTTCTGACGTAAAGTCTTGCATTGTCTTGCTGAAAATTTTTAATATCCTTGTGATTGAGGAAAAAAGGAATAACATGGGGCTCTAAGAAAGAGTTGATGTACACATTTAAGACCAATGGCGTGCGATCATGATCGATGATGTCAGCCCATACCATGACAGACCCACTCCGAATCTGTCGTCACCTTCTTCGATGCATTTTTTTGGTAATCGGGTATTTTTTCTGCCAAATGTGGATTCTTCCGTCAGGGAATGAGACATTGAACTTGCTCTCATCAGAAAAAAGAACCGAGTTGCTACCTTTCTATTCTAAGTTTGGCTGGTCAGGCGGGGGTCTAAGGTATCGAAATACCATGTATAGAGAACGTACATTTCAAAGAGCTTGTTTTGGGACGGTTGAAACAAAGCAGTGCTATTCTGTTACCACTTGATGAAAATTATTCACGATTGCTGGTTGTAAAATCGCAAAGTGTATCCTTTGATTTCATGTTTTGTTTGAAATTCTAATTGCTTTAGTTTTTGAATTATGAATATTTGAAATCCTAACACTTTTCTGAAACACCCGGTGTATATAAATATATATACACACAGTATAATATATAAATCTTAGAATAAAAATCTATTTAATGATATGTTGAGATCTACAGGGTGTTTTTGTTTTACTTTGAACGATAAATAATCGAAATAGCAGCTAAACGCCAGTACTTTAAATCATGCAGGTTTTTTTGCAAGTGATACAAAATTACCCAAATTTTGTTTGATATGATTCTTACTGATGTGTGGCGTATGGTCATAAAGTAATTCGGAGAAAAAAAGCCGACAAGTAAGCATATAATATACGGCTAATGAGATGTAAACACATAGATTTGGTTCAAATGAAATCTGATGTTTATTGATTTTGTGTTATGACAAGAGACTTTTCTCACTGTTCTCATTAGTTGAGTATCATCCGGGATCAGTCCAAAAACACTATTGTTTGCAGATATGAGATGTCAATGTCATGTTTATATTTACTACCAAACATCGCATCGACAAAGTTGAAAATCGCAATACTTTAGTGCACCGACCTGGAGTGTGCAAGGGGGTAGGTTTAGTTTTCTCTTTACAATTTAATTTAGTCTACGATTAAAGCGTTATCGATAGAGATTTTTCTGCTTGTCAAAATAACTTTTCCGGATTAGTTCCAAAAAAAGATCCTCACCTTTGCAACAGTTTCAATGGATACTGAGTTTTCTCCCTTGCTCGAACCACGAGAGTTATGTACCATGATTTTACCGCATTCTTTGTTACAGGACATTTTTTTTTACTTTTTATAGTCTCTTTTGTATCTTCTTTTCCAAGAAGGTGAATTAAGCTCATGAAGCCTTCACCATCTCGCTTATTTAGGATCGCAATTCAGCGCTGGTCATTTTTGGGAGTCAAAAGACGCGCGTCAAATTTTGGCATGGTTTGCATTTCTTGTCATAATTGGCGGTCAGTTGTCCTATCGTATTGCATTTGGTATTAAACAAAACTTAAATAAGCGTTGGCAAAACGCTGCATGATTTTATATACCCCCGTATTCCCGCTATTTCTTTATCATTCAGGGCAAAAACAAGACACTGTGAGTTATGGATATGAGGTCAAATGCGGCATTGACCGCTTCGTGAAGGTATTTAATTTGACGTGTCTATCACTTAATCTAAATGCGTATGAAATATGTAATCTATAGATATGGGAAATAAACATAATAAATGATCTGTGAATGTGTTTTTTTTCACCATTTCAAATCAATACGGACCACTTTAAAGACGATAATATAAAAACAGGGTTAATGAGCTCTCATTGATATCCCGGGTAAAGCTACCCGACCAAGTCGAGAAATTCAGCTTTCACATTTGTGACATTTAGGATACCCGGAAAGCCGCATTACGGCCCCTGTACTAAAAAGCACACGCGTGTAAACCAAGACACCTTTTCAAGAAATCGACATCAACTTGCAGATGGTAGACAGTCTACCACAGAGATTATAAGACATTGTATGGACCAGGAGTTAAAGACAAGCAGGTGATCAGTCTACTGTGCCCACTATTTCTATTGAAATTGTTCTTGCCACAAAACGTTTTAATTTTCTTTTGTCTTTATCCTTCATTTACCAAAGCTGTGAAGATTCTGGTAAATATGACTTAACAAATAACACGAATAACAATTTATAAAAAAATCAAAACATCCACCTTTGTAAAAAATGATTGTTTATTGACTCACGAATCCCACAAATACCTAGGATCGTTGAATCGATTTGCTAGCATTTTGTTGTATGGCTGATAAAACTTGTGTAATAATTCCTTGGTCTTATTCAACATCGGACCGACACTCTTGGCTCGGGCTGTCTTCTCAAAGATTCGAGGTAGGGCGAGGATGTCAGATAATTCCTTTTCACCCAGAGGCGCTGTGGGAAGGGGAAAGTTGAATATGGTTAGGTATTACCCGAGAATATTATAATGACGATGGTGATGATGATTATGACGACGATGATGAAGAAGAAGAAGATGATGATGATGATGATGATGTTGATGGTGACGGTGACGATGACGATGACGATGACGATGACGATGACGATGACGATGACGATGATGATGATGATGATG
>JARFNW010132982.1:0-11185 GCA_031763155.1 Dirona albolineata | reverse complement strand
TTGATTGTGCTGATTGTGTTATTTGTGGTGGTGACTCTTTTTGTGAAAGTTGTGGTGGTAGTGGTTGAGGTGGTAGTCTTAGGCGAGGTGATGGTGGTTCTGGCTGTGGGGGTTGTGGTGGTGGCGGTTGTGATGGTTATGGTAGTATTTATGATTGTGGTTGCAGTCAGTGGTTGGTATGTTTGTGGTGCTACTGCTGGTAGTAGTGGTGGTTGTGATAGGGGTTGTGGTGTTGGTTGTAGTATTAGCGGTGGTGATGGTGATGGTAGTGGTGGTGTGGTGTTGACTGAGGTGGTGGTGGTAATACTGGTTGTGGTAGTGATTGTGATTGTGTTGTGGCTGTAGTGGTTTTAGTGATGATAACAGTGTTGGTTGTGACACAAGAGGGGAAAGGGGGAGAAAAGAAAAAATGAAAAGGCTGAAGACGGGAAAAAAAAACCAGCGTGTAAAAATGTTGCCACTATAGCATGTCTATTGCCTATGTAGCGCCACATATGTGAGGTGGTGTGTGTGTGTTTATATTATGTAGAAGCAAAACAAACTTTTCCAGCCTTATTGATAATGTTGGACTTTCAAAATGTTGTATGCAAATTTCCGACCTGTCTCTGCTACAGCCGATGTGTGAAACGGGAAAACAACAAGGTAAACCACGAATCAATGTAAACTGTTTAGTAGAGTAACGTCTTCAAGTTCAAGCCATGCTCTTTTTTATCCACAAGTGAGATGGTAGAAGAAGGAACAGCATGTTTGTGTCCCTCGATTTGTTTGTCTAAAAAAGCAAACCTCGTCTGTCATTACAAGATTCCTCCGGCATGGTTCAAATTCGGGACCAACGTGGCTGAACACTCAACCACCCCACCACTGCATCGAAATATTATTATTATTATCATTCCCAGACCCGCCTCCCGTAAAACACTTAAAAGTAGTCCTCACCCCTTCTATCTAGCCCATAACCGACGACAACACCTACTACACGATATAATATTATTGTAACAGTGTACTGTTCAAGGTCATTGACCGCCTGTCCAACTGCGATCCATACAATCTTTTTGCATTCCTTCAACTTCAACGATCTGATGACTTGTGTACATGTGGAATTGTGTGATCGTATGAGAAGGGGGACGGGGGTGGGGTGTGCGGGCGGGCGAGAGAGAGAGAGAGAGAGAGAGAGAGAGAGATAGAGAGAAAGAGAGAGACGGTTGTTACGTGCGTGATATTGTGTTACTATACACAAGTAGTGCTAGTGCAGTTATGTGACGCCATTTATTCGTCAGTTTGTTATGTTGTTCATTTATTATTTTAGTTTGTTTTTTAAATAAATGCGACGACGGACATCAATGACTTTTTAAAAAACCCAGAAAGTTCATTTTCAAGGGCAGTCGGTCTAAAATTGCGAGTCTGCGAACACCAGAGTCACTGGTAATGCTATTATGTAGCAATGGCTCTTCCACGCTGCAAACGTATGGTTATGCCATCCATTGCATCGGCCAGTTCATTTTCAAGGGCAGTTACCCTAAAGATGCATGGATCAGATCAGTTGAGTCCGCGAATGCCAGCAGTCAGTGGTAATATTATGCAGTAAAGTAACGGCTCTTCCGCCCTCAAACGTACGATTACGTTAGCCATTACGCAAAACCGGCCAAAATTCACGGGATCACAACAGACTGCATAAAAATGACGCAACACTTGAGAATCACGAGACCAACTGGTCAAACCACCGCTTTGGTCTCACTGACGCGACGCATATTTTGAAAAATTAAAAGAAGCCGATCAGATGGGGTCGAGGGCCTTCGCCGTAATTTCTGCTGTGCTGCCCGTAACCCGTAATTTTGGCTGGCTCGCCGTAATTTATTACGGCGAAACCGTAATGTTGGCAGCTCTGTATATATATGTATATATATATACGATTACCATTTCAAGAATTAAAAAAACAAAACAAATGGAAAATTATATACGTACCCGAGTCTTTTTCAACCATATCCCTATCTGCTAATATTACTTCACGTCCATAATAGTCCTCCTGTATGAAAGAAAACACAGCATATTATATCACTCATTTTCATGTACAGTTACCATCTTGTTGTATCATGCATATTTGTGTATGGTTTGAAAAGAAAAATCGAATTCAGGCAACAAAGAGAGAGAAAAAAGGTGGGGGAAGGGAGAGAGGACGAGAGAGAGGGAGGGAGGGAGGGAGGGAGAGGGAGAGAGAGAGAGAGAGAGAGAGAGAGAGAGAGAGAGAGGCAGAGAGAGAGGGAGAGAGAGAGAGAGAGAGAGAGAGAGAGAGAGAGAGAGAGAGAGAGAGAGAGAGAGAGAGAGACTGACTTTTAACAGGAACATGATGTGTCAGTGTCATGTATGAATGTATGTATTGTTATGTATGAGTCAATAGTACCGGCACCGGCTCACTTAGAAATCTGATTGTCATCATGTGTAAGCAGCATCGCTGGATTAACATAGAAAAAAATACTGAATATACATTGCTATGACATTTTCTACACATCATTATGTTTGTGTGAACATAAGAAAATGAGGGAAACTAAATTCGATATGTAATTCCAAGTTATGATGAGTTGCCAGGCCAGAGCCTGCGTAAAAATAAAAAACATGTGAAAGCGAAAGTAGAAGTGAACATACAAGTACTTCTTTTCCCACGGTCAGGATTGATGTGTACGCCTCCAAATATACACGCTTTGATTTCTTTATTATTTCTAAACCTTTCACGGTAATATCTTTGGCATCTCCAAGTCCTAACCCTATTAGATAAAACATGTTGTTGTTATCACTCTACAAATGCATCATGTACTTGGTTGTTTTCCGATTCTCTTTTTTAGTTTTCTAACGAGTGAACCATTATTATCTTTCTATTGAAAGAAGGTTGTAATAAAATGTAAACACGAGTTTCATTGGATAGTATTTTCCATCTAAACCAATCCATACTTTTCCTTCAATGTAAATTAGCTGTGTAATGGTGGAGTGTTTTGGTTTGAGGCCTTGGGCATACAATCGAATGTGTTCTAAGTTTCACTGGCTTTGTCTTTTTGATATCATACTGAAATTCGTAAAGTTGTAAGGCTATAGTCAATATTTTATTTGAGTAAGTATCATTGGCGAAACGCAGCCAAAATGTTTGGTTTTAATGGAGATTTTCGACAGAGACCTGTTCAGTCTATGCGAGGAGCCAGTAAAAATGTAAGTTTGAAAACTAGAAATTTAGTAACAACACAAACAGTAAACAGTTCAGATCATTTTTCTTTTACTTTTTCAAAACAGAGACTTGTATTGCTGGGGTTAGGGTACTTTATAAATTATTCCTTGTATTAGTCAAGTCCAACCCCCTAGCCCTAGTGTAGTAGTTAGTACTTCTAAATAATTCTATTTCTAGTTCTAGTTCTGTTCTAACTTCTACTTCTACTTCTAGCAACTTCTACTTATACTTCTACTTCTACTTCAACTTACTTCTCTTTCTACTTCTCCTAGTAACTTTGTCTACAGTATAGTATAGTCAAAAGTATAGTCTACAGTACAGTCTACAATGCCTGCATCTAGTTCCGACCAGTCCAGTGTCCCCGATCCACCGACCACTCTAATTCTAATTGTTTTTGTTTACATTAATTGCTGCATTGTCGTGTTCGTCGATACATCAGGTTTTCTTTGATCATCCTTCTTGAAATCATCAAATTCAAAACTGTCTTCTGCTCGAAATTGTGACGTTTCGAACAACGACCAAAATTTTTTTTTTAAACCTGTCTAATAATATTAATAATCACAAATTCCCGATCAGTTACGATTGAGCGGAGTGGACTTCTTTACTTTTACACGACAGAGTGACAAGTTTTACCTTTTTATCGGTTTTCTTTCCATTTCAGGATGGGTTATCACAATCAGTATCCCACTTATCAAGTGATCTTTTATTGAAACTTTGATCCCATATTTCCTTTGATTTTTTTCAATTTTATTCTCTCAAGGAAATGAAAGACTCACTTCTGAAAAGAACTCAAGAAGAGAGGCAGAAAAGAGAGGTTAGTGACTTGTTTTTGTAATTTGAGGAAGAAAGTATTGGTCTGAAAAAATTGTTGATTGTTAATTGATCTGAATGTTAAGCTCAGTTTATTTATTTTTTATGATATAATTATTGTTGTTGATACATTCAATTACAGGAACAACGTTTGAAGATTTATAGTGCTGGAAAAATTCAAGCCCACTTCAGAGGTTTTCGCACAAGGAAAGTTTTGGTAAGAACAGAAAATATGATCTGATAACACTGCAATGCCATCCTACTGATTCATAAACATTAGATGGGCCTAGAGAAACAACAATTTTTTAAACTCCTGACGTTGCTTACAATATTGTGGCATAATTATACCTTATAGATATATTTGATTTTATTCTATGAAACAAGGAATACATTTTATTATTTAATTTTTGGTTCACATAATATTTAATTAATATTTTCTTTGGGGGTTGTTTTTTCAGTGGAGACAACTGAGGGAAAATTTTGATACCCGGATAAAGGAAAAAGATTCTGCATTGGATGTTGCTTCTCTGCAATGGTGCATCTCAAAGCTTTGTCTTTTCTATAGAAATGACATTGATGGACAAAGATTGGTTAGTTTGTGCGCTGTGTTTTACTTATTGAATTAACCAGGATATGAAAATTAAAGATGAGGACAGAATTCATTTTATTTATTTCATGCTCAAGCTCTAGAGCGGCTAAAAAATCCTGCATCAAAGGGGATGTCCCATTTGCTTTGCAGCAATTTATTTTATTTCTTAAGGTGAATGAATAGTGCACAGAGCTAATTCAGTTATGTTTTGACCCCGGTGCAAATCACATTAGATATAAGATTTCATTCATTTATGTACTTTATTTTTTAAATATATTTATTGTAGTTACCCAGTGGTGCAGATGTATTGGGTCCCTCTGTTTATGAATAATTATATCACAATTAGATTTATGATAAAGCTTTGTGAAAGTTGTTTAAAATTACTTTTGAAACTGACTAAGCTCTTCATTTGCTCCAAGGAAAAATGTTTTACTCTGAACCCAACTGGGTTTTTCATCTGGATTCTAGTTTTCAAGACTCTGTGTTGTAGTTTTGTTTGGATAGCTATTTAAAGTAGGACAATTTTCTGAAGACACAGAATAAAACATTGTCATATATATTAAGAGAGAGAGAGACAGAGAGGATTAGATATACCTCCTGTTTCCCTTTTCTTAATCTCAAGGGCATTCTTGCTGACTGAAGTACATGCCTACATGTATGCCACTTCTGGCATATGTATGTATGCAGATATAATTGATTTGATGTTTACAGATTTTGATAGAAACTACAATCACATACTCATTTTCTTTTTATGTGTCTATAGATTTTCATCTGTCAAGAGCTGATCAAAAAGAAAGATGATTATTTGAATAGCTGTGGTAAAGGTTGCACTCTTGTGTTAAATCAGCTGAGGTTGATGCTTAATCTTGTGATCAGGTAATTTTTATTAAATTTTTTTTCAATTGCTCAGTAACAATGTGTAATGTTTAATATACAGTCCACTGCGTTTAATTGCAACTTTTAAAAAAAATATGATTGATACAATATAAAAATCCATTAAGAATTGCAACTCCTACTTAATCACAATATCGACCATATCGACTAGCAAAAAAAGCACCAACAGTGATTCACAGTCATCCAACGCAAACAATACAGGTGCAGTACTAAAGTGTTCCCTCACCTTATCGATAAAAGATGACCTTAGACTGTTTGTCTCCATCAACTAAAACAGTGTCTCCTAACATTTTCATCAATTACACATAATAACAACTTTGGATAATCACAACAATTTCACAATTCCTATCGAGATGTAATTGAGTAGACTGTACCTCGTTATGACATGGCAATAGTAGGTACTTTCATTAATATTCACTTGTTACTCATTTGAGTAGATTTGTACATAAAATTCTTTATTACATTTTTTTCATAATTATTTTTCTTCCTGGGTTGTTTTTTTGGTAAATATTGCTTGTATTTTTCTTTAAGTTAAAGTGAAAAAAATATTTCATCGTCTATTTGCTTACCATTTTCCTGTACTTAAAATGATAACAAAATCTGAAGAAATCTTGATCATAAATCCTATGTTGGCTACAAACCTTAATAAAAAGTATTGTCTGTCATATGCTATTACAATTACTTGAAAAATAATAATTTGGTTGTTGTAAATGAAATGTTTTCACAATGTTGAGTGTTGTTCAGATTATTAAAAAAACATGTTCCTGTTGCCTTGGTGTTTAACCCTCATCTACGAAACGAGCTGAGTGAATTTTTGCTACTCAGGCAATGTCTGTTTGTCGAAGCATTCCAAGACTATATGGAAATCACTGCAGCAGTACTTCACCTTCCTCTTCTTTTCGTTCACGTTTGTTATTGACCACACCTGAAATCCTGCTTTCTTTATGAACTCGACTGACTTCTTTAAGTCCTCCAGGCTTCCAAATTATAGTACTTGATCTGTAACAAGGCATCCAGAAATGATTTTCTCATCAACATGACCATTTTGTTGTGATGCGTTAAACATGAATATGACTACGACATTACATTTTCAGTGACAAGACAAAAGTCTAAAAGCCTTGTATGTTTACTTTTCTGTTCTCCAGATACTTGAACAGTATTGCTTCGAGTAGTACTGCAACTATTGCCATACCAATGAGAATGCTAGAGATATTTTTATCCTCTAAGACATACCGTCATGTTAAATGGAATGTGGAAACTTTGAATGAGGACAAAGTGATCTCTTATTTGCTGCTAACTGTTGTACATAATGGTGAGTTAGTATATACTTTTCTATATATGTGTGCATATTCTTTATATACCTTTGTAGTTGTATTGTTGAACTTAGATGTATGTGAGGTGGTGGAGTTGTTTCATTTTATGTATTAATGAAAGCAGAAACAAAGTTTTTATAAACATTTCACAACAGTTTTCTTCCCATGTTACAAAAAGTATAGAATAGTATAAGTAAAGAGATGTTTTGAATTGTGTGAAAGATGTATAAATGCATTGCTTTTGGTATATTTTGTTACAAATTTTGCTCATACGCTCACCCCAGGGTTTTTCCTTTCAGTCTTACCCCTTAGTTATGATACAGTGTATGTCGGTTAATTGGAACACCACCGTCACACACAAATCGTTTCGATTAAGCACAGTGTTCCCATAATGCAGCATCTATGTATGGAACAATATATATCGATGCCTGTAATTTGTAACATTTTAAGTACCCAAGCTGTGTTTGTATACATATGGGTATTTTGATTATTATGAATATATTATTCATGTGTTATTATTAATTTCAATACTGTGATGCTCCATGTCTTATAATGCGTCTGTAAAGCAAATTTCCCTAATGGGATGAAAATAAAGTATTATCTTATCTTATTAGACTCTACTCAGGATTTGTAATCAGATTAGCTGATACAATGATGAACAATTATGTATGATTATACTCTCATGTCAATTTCAAATGGACAAACTAAATGATTTTCCATTCCGAAAAAGCGACAGCTTCTGATTTACTAGTATAAATTATATAGATCCATAGAGTTACTGGTGCTGTATGGTCGCACACATTGTAGTCAGGGCACCTACTATGTGTACTTTTGTACCTTGGTTTGCCTGCAGGTGCGTCGTCATGAGCCCTTGAATCATTTACATTTTTAAAAGTTGCTATTCTTTCTTTGCAGGGTATTTTGACTGTCTCAGAAAACTTCTGAATAATAAAATTCCCTCTAGCCTGGATAAAACATCTGTCCCACCAACCCCTGTTGCTGAATCGATCTTTGACCTCATCATGAGACCTGTTAGTTTTGCTGTCTCGCACAGCGTTGATTTGGAATTCAGGTATTTGTCTTATTTAAATCATGATACTGTCCACTCTGCTTAATCGTAATTCAGTTGATCGCTACTGCAGAGCACCTTTGTCTGAGACACAGGATTAATTCTATGTAAATGTCACTTTGGTTAATTCAAAACTCACTTTGGTTAATCGCAACTCCTTGAACCTAGACTTGATCACTAATTAGGCTTTAAAGACATATTTCAATATCACACCCCTTCCATCTTCTTTTTATCAGTTCATTTTGTCATCTTTATTTATTACTGATTCATATGGAGGTGGTGATACTTTTGGCAGTAAAAAGCCATCAACTTTGACTGTCTTTCTCAATTAATCATTTTATTTCATCCGCACACAGGCAGGAGATGTTACGTCAAGTGACAAAGACGTTTTTGTGTCAACAGTACACAGAGCAAGTAGCCATGTTCCTTTTGCCAGCCATGGCTTATGGGAAGTACCCGTTTCCTTTTGTTGAGCTTGTTCAGACATTGATACAAGGGGTGGCGTCTCCCGGCAAAAAGTACGACAACACAGCCATGACATCCCAATCACAATGCATTAAAGAACAGAGCCCAAAAGAAGGAGATTCACCTTGGTTGCTGGCTTCAGTCTTGACTTTGGCCAACAAAGATTTAGGTAGGCTCAACTGAATTAGAATAATGTTTATTTTACCATGTATTTTGGGGGAAGGTGTGGGGGGGATGTAGAGGTCATGGTATTGCCTTGGACAATTGTGTAACCAAAGGAACACTTGAAGTCTGGTTTGACCTTACTCTAAGTGATGAGTCATCACCCAAATCTGTTGCTATTATCTTTTTAAATTTATTTCTGACTTTTATACTCCTTTATTTTTATATCAACCTGGAAGAAGTTGCAAAGTCTGTTTAATTTCTGTTTCTGTAAAAATGAAATGCTTTTTTTATATATTAGTGGCAAAGTTTCAGTCTCATTAGGTAGCCTTGCTGATGGTTTCAGATTTTTTTTCTTTCCGTTTGCCATTTACTTTTACACCCCTGTATTGGAAAAATCCCTGTTTACAGTCTGACAATGCAATCGTTGTAGTATGCCTTGGTAATTGCTTATCAATCACCTTACATTTTCAATCCTGTTTGACAGACTCCCTGTCTCCTACACAATGTGCCGCATACCTGAAACTTTTACAACGGCTGCTTCTTCAACTTCCGCCATCCAAACATTTTTCCATTGGCCTGTCTGATGAGTCAGATTCTGAGGAAGAAGATGAAGAAATGGATGCTGTGAGTTATTTTTGCCATTCGGATAGACTGTTTATCAAGGTGTTTAAGGTCTTTCAAGTTACATTCATTCTGTATGATGAGATCATTTAAGTATTAAGTTACGCTTTCATTGCCCTTTTATTTGATAATCATATCATAGTAGCGTTGGGGTAACACGACTAACCACAAACATAAGCAGAAGTATGATAGGTAGAGGCACACCATTGTGCTTACATGAGTGATATTTTACTGACATGTTGCTATGTCATTCTAAAAGATATTGGATTTATACTTTCTCCTCAGCTGTTAAATATTACAAATGTAAAAAGTTGTCATACTTGACAAAATGAATACATTGAAATTAGTAATACTCTAATACTACCTTAATATATAGATGATGGTTTTAACAACTGTTCAATAATTTGTGTTAAGATTGCACCTTGATATGACATTGTGAATTTGAAGGGAAAAAGGCACTGCTTTTTTCTTTTGCGGGTTGCTGCTTTGGACATTTAAAAAAATGATTGTTTTGGGGTTTTTTTTGTGTGATCTGTTTCAGTTTGACATAAGTAAGAACCTCATTACTATTTGCAGGAACCAGGAGTGACAAATCTTCAGAATCTTCACTCAGAGTGCTTGCGTTTGATTGACTCTGGTGCTCACCTCAAGTGCCTGTACAATTGTTTGAATAATCTGCATCCCAGCGAATTCATTGAATCAATAGCTTCTATCTCACACTGTCTGCTGGCACATCAGAAAATGGCAATGCATAAAATCAGGCAAGAAAACATCTCATTGAAGTCAAATGTATATTAGTATTTTTAGTTTCTTTGATTTTAGAATTGCTACCAGAATAAGTAGTGTTTTCTTATATTAGATTGTTTTTGTATTTTTAGATAACAGTTGTAGAGATAACTTTGTATAGTTTTTTATTTGTTTTGTCTGTTCAAAAATCATGTATGAAATTTACTCATTTAGAAGTTTAAAAAAGTGTTTGTTTGAGATTCTAAGATATTGAAACTTTTTCTTGTAGGTTGCTTTATCTCTTGGCATTCAACCCTCAGTTTATGCGGAACCTTTGGAACCAGTGTGTTTCTTTGTCTGTAAAGTCTGTGACAGGGTAAGTGTTTATGAGACATGCTCTTTTAGTTTATGCCTTAAATTACTGGTTGGCTTTCTCAGAGTTGCACAATAGAAGCGAAAGGAAATGAAATATTTGAAATTAAACTTGCTACGTCAGTACTGTACCTGTATTTTAGGGTGATGATGATTTCGAATCTTAACTTCTTTGAAAGAACAAATTTTATTTTAAATGTTCATTGTTTTATTGCTAATTCTAGACAGGCAAACATCATTGGCGTGATTTCTGCACCAAATCACTCCGGGGTATTGGAAATTTAACACTGGGTTCCCAGAAAAAACTTCAAATCAATGGGGCCATATGTCATAGTTTGTGATGATATGAGAAAAAGACTTGTATGTGGCGATACTTTTTAAGTGGGAAATCAAACAAAATGGTATGGTTAGATTTGGAAATTATATTTTCCGTCATTATTGATAGTCTTTGAACTTGTAATCCTTTTTTTAGTTTTTAAGAAATTCAATGCCATCATAGTTTGTTTTTATATTGCAACTTTATAACTTATCTTTAATGATAATAACTTTTTTTAATGTACCCACTACCCATATCAGATTGTAGCTAACATGTAGGCAAAGGTTAATGATTGAATGTGTGGCAATAAATAAATTTATGAAATAAGCTTGGCAAAGCTAACATGTTTGAAAAGAATAATATTATTATATTGATCAGCATTTCCAATTTGGTTAAAATTACTTTGACTCTTTTTTTTTTTCTATGGCAGATCCTACACTTCTTTAATTAGCATGCTAGCCAATGGTGTTCCAATGACCAAGGAAAACATTTCAAGGATCATCCCTTTGTTGACCACTTTCTGTTGTCTTTTTGACCATTCCTTGTTGACCCTTGGTGATGCCGACTTTTATGGGGAAACTGATAGTAAGTCAAAATGTTTGTTGTGGGGGGGGGGGGGGGGGGGGGCCAAAAAAAA
>JARFNW010132971.1:694-10852 GCA_031763155.1 Dirona albolineata | reverse complement strand
AGTTTTGTTTTTTTAAAAACCCCCCCCCCCCCCCCCCCCCATCCCCGGAATATCGAGAACATAACATAATATTGGGTATCCGCTGTTAAAAGATCTTTTCCGACATAATCTTTCTATCCTTTTTTCTCTTCTTTTTCTCGCGACAGGATGAAGGGGAGTTTTACTTTAAACTCGTGTCTGCTGTTACAACAGGGGATATAATATAAATTGAGAGGAGATGACGATCGTATCCAATATCCAGACCCGTGGCATTCTCAAGACCCCCATCTGCTCCAGACACCCCGTAGTGCACTCCCCTTACAGCAACCTAACCTGAGCCGGTGCTCATGACGTAGCTACAATGCATCACGTTTTCCTGGAACACATTCAAACAATCTTTAAATTATAAACTATTGCCGTTGTTTTATTGCTGGTTCTAGACGGATAATTTAAAAAGATATCTAATGTTGGTTTTTTAAAAATTCACTTTCCTAGAAGTGTGCACTAAATTGCATCAAAGTAAAGATGATTTGATATCAAGTACACACACAAAATATAAAACAAAATAAAAAATCCCCGACTAGAACTCGATGCAATGGGTCCAATGTTTTGGCCACGACAGGCATGACCAAGGTTGTTCCAGGGCCTTACAAGTAGGTATTGAACATCGTTGAACGTTAAAAATAAAAAGCCCTTCTTATATCTGCAAAATTTGAGGCTCATTTTTATAAATATTGAGTCTGTCAAGTAACCCTCTCCCCCCAAGGTAAAAGTCAACTTCAGACTAAAAAAACCCCGAAAAACAAGTGTAAGATATCTTAATTCTGTCACTAGCACGACGAAAAATAATCTGAAAACATCAGCAAGATCAAAGATAGACCAGTGAGCCTGAAATCAAAGCAAAAAGGCTAAAATCAGAAAGATTTACACCCCTCAATTGCACGCAAGTTTCGCTCGGTTAGTTAGTTGCATTGTTTACCCCTTGTTGTATGTAACAATTGACGCTGCTTATCTCCTCTACTTGGTTACCCGATCTCTTTGATTTTTGTCATTAATATCATTATCCACCCCAACGCAACAGATACGAATATTTGTTTCTGATCTACAGGTCTTCATTCCCTTGTGATTGTTTTTTGTTTGTTTGTTATTTGTCACTTATGAAAGACATGTTGGCCAAAACGTCGCTGTCATGTGCTGTCAATCACTGAAGCTAATCTACATACTCTATATTTTCACGCTAGTGGTACCAATGAACGGGTTGAACACTATGGACTTGTCACCACATACTTGCCATACATTATTTTATATTCGCACAATTGATAACCTTGCCTTCATCAATGTTCAGTAAGCAAGCAATAATAACACACACTATCTGAAAGTCCTATGAAAAGTGAAATCTGGAACCCTTCGTGAATTCATCAGTAGAGTAGCATAATAATGCGCCTAGAACCCTGACCACACAGGGAACTGTATGCAATATAAGTGTACATTATTATTAATATCATGAATATTATCATCATTATTATTATTAACATTATCATTATTATCATTGAATTATTTTTATTTATTTTACATCTAAGCGCATACCAAATAGCTCAACATCTAAGGTATGGTTTGACTTTCCTTTCCTCTTCCAACCTGCTCACGGCCCTTACTATTCATAATATATTTACAATGACTCGATGCTCCACATGGACCTTGTCCAACAACTACAGCAGTATTATAAGATACATCTCTATTGTAAAAAAAAGGCGCATTTTCATGTGTTACAGAAACAAAAATTATGTAAACACCCGGTCGTCGATTATAGCAGCAATTAAACAGAAAATAAGGACACAACAAATCGTAAAACCAACACAAACAACAAAACAGTGGGGCAGATACAATACTTTTACGACCTTCCCACTAATCACAATGGATATCCATTGATCTAGATTATTCGCAATGAAATTGTTTTGATGACAGTGAGCGGAAGGAAGATAACAGAAAGATAAAGAGTGACGGTAGAGTACATTTTCGGTAGAGTACATTTTCAAGTGCCATAATCCTTGAAATAACAATATTTAGATAGCCTAATACAATGCATCCTATCTTAGATCTAGGTTCATACAAGACAGCTAAACAAAAGTTAATTTGCCTCCCCCCTTCCTCTTTCCTTCATCCACTTGAGCATCTATAATATCATCTAAGTCATGAAAGAACTTGCGTCCCCTAACGTAAATGTGCACTATCAGATTGTTTGTAATAGTAGTATGTTTCTACAAACTCATCTGAGAGTCAACTTCAAAAGAAAAAAACAAATTCAATAAAAAAAATTAACAAATTCAATAATATGAAAATAGGCTGTTCTAGTCTAGATCTAAATTATGTTAAGAGGGCAAAGATAAAAAAAAGAGAAACAGTGAATGGTAATAAGGGAGCTTAAAAAAAGGGTTGGCAACAGTGATAAACATAGATAAACCACCATTGGGAAAGGATTAATTAGGTTAGTTATTTTTCTCTCTCTTTTGTTACACATCACGGTTCAGATAAGGTGCCAACTTGTTATGAGTGACATAGCGCAATGCTGTATCAACACACTCCCCGAGAGAGGAAAATGGTAACAAGGGAAACAAACGCTCTCATTGGCTGCAGTTTCTAAGTGGGTTATCTTGACCTTAGGGCATCCAATGAATTCAGAGATGACCCCAGGTTATCGCATTGTCAAAGTGACCAGCAAAGCTGTGTGGTTTGGACGGGGAGGGAAAAGGAGGGATGACGTAACAGCTTGGCCCGGCCCTCCAAACTCCATACATTATCAGTATTAAAAAACAAAAACAGGTCATAGCACATCACTTAGTTTTGTTGGCATGAAAAAGGCCACTTGATCCTATCCAGCCTCGGTTGGTCGGAGACTAGACTAGTTTAACAGTTATTGTATTGTAACCACTAATAATACATATTAAAGACGTAATCCTTTTAGTTTAGTTAAGAATATGAAATACAATATAATGCACCACTGCCAATGGAAGGTAGACACAAAATAAAAATGACAATCATGACCTTTAAAACATTTAGGAAATCCCTCGCGAGGGGAAAAATACTACCTTCGAGTCTATCAATCTCTAGGACCTTAAGACTATTAAGTAATACAAGAATAATATAAAACTCATTTCAGCTTACCCCTAAAATTCTTCACATGAGAACATTTTTGAACCTGTGTCAGAATGAATAACAGTCCTGTGTGCAATCATTGCAAATCACTCAATGATAAGGTATGCGAACAGTTCCCGCGTTCCTTGGACGTCGATGAACACCATGACCCATTTCCTCACTAGTCTATGACCTCATAACAACCGCAATTACTCAATCTCTGTGGCCTCACGAGGCCAATGGATTACGGGCTTAGATTTGCCTCCAGGTGCAACGTTAGAACTAAACAAAACATTTTCAAAATAGGCTATAATTCACATGTTTTACGCTTGCTTCCAATGTAAAGAAAAAATTGTTTACTTTTTCCACTGTCCCAACTGTGTTTGAAACTACTGACCTAATTTCTAAACAAAGCGAAATAAGGTTGAGCCGTCTCATCGTAGCCTATCTATAACTGGGGTGCATATCGTCCTGTTTGAGTGCATGGCATTTAATCCGGTGTTCGTCGGAAGATTATGATAACTTTATATCCAACATGATGTTACTGATAAGTCTTAGTCTTTAGGAGAAATAAAAGTTCAGTACTCACCATCAGAGCCAGAAGTTCGTGTTTCACCCTCAGGTGACCGACTTTCTTCCATCTCCACACACGATATGACCCACTTCTTTTGATGACCTGGCGGTCTAGTAGGTCTATTTCCCGTCATTCGTCTGACAAAATGGACGAATAACAATAACACGCCCACTTCCGAGAGAAACGAAAGTGTCTTTTGTAGTTGACAGATTACCCATAGTTTTTAAATCAAAAACCAATTAAATGACTATGGGGTGGTCCATGGCGAACTGAAATAAATAATTATATATCCCTAGAATTTGATTAACTCATCTGATAGTAAGTAGACACCGGGAATGGGATTGTAGGTCTAGAAATAGTAATTGTGGTAGTAGAAAACAGTAAAGATTTTCACTAAGCTTCTACTTCTAACAATAACAACAATTCTGTCTTTCAATATTATTGATAAATGAAAATGAGAGCCTAATTCTAATTACTAATGCTATGACGATGGGTGGAAGTAGAAAACAGAGGAATAGCTTATTTTAAAATGTATCTATGAATTTAAGAAATGAAGCATCATAACACTTCAGTTTATCAGATCAATTTTGTTTGCAATATATAATTTATCAATTTAGTCTTAGTCTGATTTGGAACCTTGTGGCTGGAGCCTAAAGTAGTTAGAGCTAGGCTAGAAGTAGAAGGGCTTGAAAAGATAAACTAACAAAGCAATTTCTAACTTAGAAAAGGTATTAAAAACTGTAATAATTAATTATTATTATGCTCTTATGCTCATCTTGTACAGTTTAGTTTATCATATATCCTATATGGTAGAGTCTGGGTGTCGAGTTCCGACCGATGTCCCAATGTGACTGCCCACTTAAACTCTCTTACGTATTGTTTTGTTTACATTAATTTATGGTGCTTTGCATGGTGTTAGGAAAACTTCTTTAAACAAAATCAGATATATCGAACACAAAAATGTCAAAATTAATGGAAAATAAAACATGCAAGTGGTGAGCAGTCAGATTCAGATTGGTGCACTGGTCGGAAATAGACTCACACAGACTCTCGATATGTGTAGGTAGAATTTATTACAGTAATTGAGAGGTAGACCATAATATGGACCTGTCGATGGCGTGTGGGGCCCAAGATTGTTCAGATCCTGACAGCATATATTACCAATGTTGAGACCTTGGGAAAAACGTTTTACACAGTTTTTCACCATTTGAATTGTTTTGAATTTTTGTCAGGGCAATGGCCTTGTTGAGTGGCCTGCTGTTTGTTATTTTGCAACTGGTTTCTTAGATTTAGACCTTTATTGCCATCGCTTCATCCAATGCGATAGTTCCACTGCCCTAAGATCAAGACGATGCATTCTATTATCAGCACCGTCATACATTGTAGAAGATAGAAATATAGATAGATAGTGTCTCCAGTCATTTAATTTCGAAACTTGCTCCTTCTGTGTCAAAGATGGAACTTTTTTGCTGCAAACCAGGGCTGTTTATTTATGTTTTTATTGGGTTTTTTTTTCAATGTAAAGGTGAAAGGCCCAATACACCAAGATGCCACATTCTGTAGAAAAAGAGTTCACCTTCATTTTTGACACAAAGGAAAATACTTCAACTCTGAATGTCTCGGTCAAGCTCCCCTTGGATACAACGGTCACAGAGTTTGCCTATCGGCTTGTCAATGCCCACAAATTGCCATGTTTTGTCTTCAAAGGTGAGATTCTAACAGTTTATAGTATAGAGACAAAGAGAACTAGATATCAATCTCTTTCATGAAGTTGATCTAAAGAAACCGATTTGTATTTTCTTAACTATAATGGCAAGCTGGTTTTCAGCCACATTTAGAATAATCTGATTGGTATTGGAGCAAGTAATTTTAATTGAAAGAATACTGTATAAATAAAGACAAGCAATTAGCGTAATTATATACAAATATGTGTAAATTGTCTTTCTTTATTTTTTTAAAAGATGAAAATACGTAACCCAAGGGCAGTGCCACAATGTTGGCAATTGGAGCTAACTTTCTTGCCCAGGAAAAAAAAAACTCAATGCCAAAAGCCGGCCTCGAATCCCAATTCAAATCCCCACCTTTCGATTGGATTATGTCTTTTATTCTTGGCTACTGGACTTTCAGTTGGCCCTATTTATTGAACAGAAGTTAGACAAATATTATGTTAAAAAACACTTGAGATTGATGACAAAAAATAATAAAACAAACAAAACATCCGAAGAATTTAAAAGGGAGGTTATCATTGTAAAATTTTACAATTTCTCATTCTCAACTTAATTATTTCCCTTGTTTACTTCCAAATGGCTTGATATCAATACATTTTCATCAGAACATGCCTTTGTTAAAGGCAAGTTTATTATAAATTAAATGTTTGAATCATTCATTTGATTATTAGTAAAAGATAAGATAAGATAGAGTAATGCTAGGTGTTTTAGCACGTCAATGCTTCAATTTTTAAGTGCTCTGTTATTGTAATATAGGGTGAAACTTGTTAAAAATAGAAAATAAAATTGAAGAAAGCTGCAGCTCTTTCTGGCTATCCTAGCAGGCCTTGGAGTAGCTTGACCTTGAATCTTTGCTTGAGGCCTGTCTAATATAATAGAATCTGTTTAGCGTAGCCTTCAAATTAATTAGATGACACAAAGCCTCCAAGGTGGTTTCCATCAGAGAAGTGTAGTTGAGTATTTGTCACATTTATGTCACATGAGTATTTGTCACATATATGTCACATAAGTATTTGTCACATATATGTCACATGAGTATTTGTCACATATATGACATATAAGTATTTGCTACTTATATGTCACATTCACATAAGTATTTGTCACATATATATGTTAAAATGTGTATTTGTCACATATATGCCACATGAGTATTTGTCACATATATGTCACATGGGTATTTGTCACATATATATGTCAAAATGTGTATTTGTCACATATATGCCACATGAGTCACATCTTGGCTTCTTGTTTGTAGACCTGGAAGATAAGCTTGAAGAGTTTGTCAATAAAGAGACGTCGCTTCTTCATGACAATAATGCTGACGAGGCCATAGATAGAGTGAGAAGCGGAGAGTTGAATGCGGATGACCTCATCAACCAGTGGTTGCCGAAATATAACGAGGTGGGTGGAAAAAGTTAATGAATTTTAGTTGAACATCGACATTGATTTTTATGATAAATGCATTTAGCTATTAATCAAGATGCCCATATCACATATTATATATTCTTCTCGTTTTATTAATTTCCTAGTTTTATGTATGTATGTGATAATCTTCACTTTATAAAGATAAAGATGGGTTTATATTTATAGTCCATATCCCTGTACAAGTACAGGCTTACCAGCTGATGGTGTCGTTCAATATATTCTCAACTCCCTGAGGAGCATACTGTACACCAGCCTGCCAGGGTCCATCATATATTTCTCTACCTGCTGCTGGGTATTCACACCTAAGTCGAGTGAGGAAAAAATGTGTGAAGAGTCTTTCCCAGGGGCTCAACATAGGTAGCTTCAGCCTAGATTGAAACACAGGAACTCGAGGTTGGCAGCCTAACCATTCAGCCACCAATCCCACAAAAAGCAACCAGAAAAAATGGAATGTTTTCCCCTCGTTAAATTAGACTCTAAGAACGAAAACAATTTTCTATTTATTAGATAGTAAATGTGCTACTGTAAAGTGCTTAGAGCATGGTGATGATCGTGGATAAGCGCTATATAAATGCCATTTACTGTTTCCTGGATTAGGATGTCTGGTTTCATCCTCTTGGCTTATTATATAAAAGTTAATTTTGTCTGTGTCAGTATTAGGCTTTGAGGCATTATTCAATCCAAAATACTTATTTGCTTGTTTTGTTTGGGGTTTTTCCTGTTCATTTTTTACCAATTTTATTTTTTAGACATCTTTTAATAACGATAATGATTTGATCTTTATTGTATTTGAAAGAGCATTTTTACTGGTTTACAATACTCATTTCAAAACTGAGGCATGAATCTTAATGGAATATACTAATATACAAGTATATTGATGTAAACAAATATTAGAAAACAAATCCCAAATTCTTGTACAATGAGATATCTACATTCATGTGTGCTCGTGTGAACAAACACAAACATCCATGCCAGCATACAAGACAACAACCTCACACACAGACACACACACACACACACACACACACACACACACACACACACACACACACACACACAGACAGACACACACACACACACAGTCGCTAATTTGATGAAACAATCCAGTGGTGACAATTTGGCTGTGTCTTAATTCATATTTGATGTTTTTTTTATTTTGTCAATTTGTCTGTGTTAGGAGCTAAAGATTTATTCCAAGCCACACGAGTTGAGCAGGGACGAGAAATTTGCAGAGGTCTACCACACGCTCATCCACTCTCCTGCTTTGGAGACTTTGTTGAACCTTGAACACGAGTATTCCCTTAACATTGAACGACTTATCAAGGATCGAAATAGGGATATTCAGCATTTGCAAGAGAAGTAAGTGTTCTTGGAAACACCGGTTTGGAAACTAACATTGTTATAATCAGATAAAGCCTTGTGTGTCCCATGACCTTATTTCTATTATTTCCAATTACGTTGAATTACGAGATATAGATGGGTTTGTAGTGCATATCCCCATACAAGTACAGGCTCTCAAACTTTTCATCATTTATCACCCAGCAGGCCGTGCAATTCAATGTCCTTCTTAACCCTCTGGGGAGCATACGTCATACTGACAACATTTTTCCCTGACTTTAACTGGGTACTCATTCACACCTGAGCCGAGTGAAGAAAACATGTGTAAAGAGTCTTTCCCAAGGACTCAAAGTTGGTAGCAATGCCATGATTCAAAACTGGGACCTCACGATCTGGAAGTAGATTGCCATATCATTTAGCCACCACGCCACAGTGATTGAAGCAGTGCTATTGTTGGTTTTGACATTTTCTTCTTCAAGTGTATTAATTAAACTTTTGCTCTCCTAAAGCATATAAAACAAAAGGTAAAAAGTTTTATAAAGATTGTCTTCTGATGATGCATGTTTTACTATCAAGGATGGTATGTACAAACAATTATTGGGATTGCTGTGAACTATTAAAATTTGTTGTCAGTTTTACCGAAAAAAGATTTGTTGTATTGTATGTATATAATATTGTTTGTTGTTCCTTCCTTTCCCAGACAGAGGGAAGAGATGGACCAAGCATTGCGTAACGTCGGGGGTGTTTACAAAGACGAGGACATCAACACACTGGCACAGCGGTTGTTTGAAAATGCACAGGTCTGTCATTGTTCACTCATTATTCTGAGATACTTAGCGATACTTAGCGCTAACTTGTGGTACAGGGTCTGTACTGTAACCTCTTCTCAGGCACGATACTACGGTCTAAATTCTAAATTGACCAAGCATCTCCCTGCAATGTTTATTGTGGCGTCGTTGGCTGAGTGGTTCGGCTACTCGACTCAAGACTTAGAGGTCCTTTCCTTGCTTCATGTAGGTAGGTGATAAACGTTTCATCACTTCAAGCAACAAGAAGACATTGAATGTTTTGGCCTCGCTAGATTAGATTCTAATTCTAGGGACAAAAAAAGGTCCTGAGTTCGAATCCTGGCTGAAGGCACCGATGTTGAATCCTTGGGAAAGACTCTTGACACATTTTTCTTCCCTCGCCTTGGGTATGAGTGAGTACCCAGCTACAGGCAGAAAAAGGTATTGTTAGTATGACGAGCCCAACAGGCTGCTCTACTGTGTGTTTCCCATGGGCATTGAGAAGGATATTTAACGACACCGCTTGCTTGGGGATAAATGATGCAAGTGACTAGAATAATTTGAAATGGCATTTGAAATTTTTTATTTTTCAGGTGATCGAAAGCAAGTGGCAGACGGAATTGAACGCACTTCACGAACAACAGAAGACGGAGTACAGGGAGTGGGTGTCCAGGGTTCACGAAGACTCTCAGGGAAATGTCAGCCTGCCGTCCTATGTGTAAGTCATGGTGTGTGCCGTACAGCCGTGTGCGTGAAGAAGGCAGTATCTTGGCGCGACCCTAGACTGAATCCGCTATGATTTGACATATATAACCGCAGGGGTGTAAACCTTTCAGATTTTGTCTGATTTTAGACTTTTTGCTTTGTCTGATTTTAGACTTTGCTTTCTCATATATTAGTGGCAGACTATGATTTAAGACTCACTAGTCTATCTTTGGTCTTGCTGATGTATTTTCAATGTTTTTTTCCGTTTGCCATTTATATCCCTGTAATCGTGATAATTGTATTTTGCCCCCACACGTCTTGGAAATAGATGGTCAAGCGCATTTATCATTTACATTTTCATGATTCCGACCAATGTCTTGACAACTTCATTTCGGCCCAATATGTCAGAAAACATGAAAACATGATTTGCAACCACACTGCCTTTTTTATGTGCACAGCTGTACAATAGTAGTACAAGTTTCATTCTCCC
>JARFNW010132960.1:0-11186 GCA_031763155.1 Dirona albolineata | reverse complement strand
TGGTGTAAGTCCTCATTGGCATTTGGATCCATTTGTCATGTGCACCCTTCAGAGCTTGACACATGGCTGGTCCCTACTCTGCTTATTGCGGTAATAAAGGGCATTCGATAAACAAACAAACGAATAAGGAATCTCATGATTTGTTTTCGGTACTTCCCAAATAGTAAGGTCAAGTTGCTGGGGAAAACCTTCTAACGATCATGTCCTATTGTGAGCAAAAAGTACCGTGACAAACAACTTTCTCCATGGTGAAAAAGGAGTTTTCGGTACTTCCCGAATACTCCGAATACCAAGGTCAAGTTGCTGGAGAAATTATTCTAACGATTTTGTCCTACTAGGACAAGATCGTTAGAGGGTTTTCCCCAGCAACTTGACCTTGCTATTCGGGAAGTACCGTAAAAAAGAATTATGAGATTCTTTTTTCACCATTGGAAAGTTGTTTGTCACGGTACTTTTTACTCACAATAGAACGACCTTGGAAATGGAAAAGCCAAGCAAACGGTTTTCACCAGTTTGGCAGACTTGCACTCTATCGTTGCTATGTAGGCTAGACATTATTACCTGGTATCACACAACTATCTTACAATGATAATCGCTCGGCCACCGCTTGGATAAAACTCGATAATAGCGCGATTAATCACATAGCCACAATCCCAAGAATCCCGCCAGAGTAATTTGGTGCACAAACTCGATGCTTACCCGAACTTTTAGAACTATTATAAACCAGGCCGCTCGCTGAGATAATCATACGCCGTGTTAATGTGTATTAAACGCTGTAATTCGAATTTTAACAACAAATCTTTTAGCATATCAGCTCCCATCTTATGGAACGAAATTAGTTTTACTACTGGATAGAGTGAAAACTTCGATATTTTTATAAGAAATTTAAAAACTTACTTTTCATCAATGTTTTTGAAAATGTTTATTGATTATAATATTGTATTGTATTTTTCACCCTAATTTAATTTGTACTCGATGTTTTGAATTGTATTTTTTTTTAAATCTTATTACGTTTGCTTTGTTATATATTGTATTTTATAATTGTTTTACATTGTAAAGCGCCGCTGAGCACTCTAGGGTGGAAGTTGAGCGCTTTATAAATTCACTATTTACATTTTACATTTACATTTACATTTTTATTGTACCACAAACTACACTACGCATCCTTGACGTAATATCAATGTGTAGATGTACTCTGTGGTGGGCAATATGGGTTTGCCGACACAGGCACAAGTTTAATCATAACTGACTACTTTCACTTTCCCCATTCTTCTATCATAATGCCACAATATTATCCCAGTATTGTTATTTTCATCTCCTTTATTTTCCATCCTAATCTAGGCCAATTGAAATTGCCAGAAAATGTTGCCGATTTTGAAAGGAGTCATTTTGGCCCTTCTAATGGCTGGACTTCTCGATGATAAATGTGCGGAAGCTCACGCAAATGGACAAGCCGTTGGTGAAGCTTGTGAAAATATGACTCCGCTTCATAATAAGTTGACATCTCAAACAAGTCCACCCCCTTATGCCATATCATTCAGCCCGGCAACTTATACCCCAGGGTCCTCTGTTTCAGGTAATCGCATGCATTTTTCATAGGGTCAGACCAATATGCCCACAACAAAATATACAGTTAAAGCGCAAAGTATTTGAGCCAGCTCTATGCCCAGCCTAGGACAGCGCGAGGTTGATGGCTGATCACAAACCTAAACGTCTATGGCTCGGGAGTGTGACTGACTGGCTGCAAAGATGCTGATTTTTATTGATTGTTGCAATAATGACACCCTTTGCTTCTTTTTATGATTATAAATAACGGCTGGAGCACCACATAAGATCACACAAACCTCTCCGCCACGATAAGGTGGGGGACACACGGAGAATATTTTTATTGATTGTTGCAATAATGACACCTTTTGTGTCTTTTTATGATTATAAATAAAGGTTGGAGTAGAGCACCACAATTCGGGCTTACATCATTCTAAATTCTGAAAAAAAGCGAATTCCGCGTCATGGCTTTTATAACTAAGATGTAAACACTGTTAGAAGTCCCAAGTTAAGTAAACTAATCGTCCTAAAAAAAATTCAAATCCAGTGAGAGCGAGTAAAAAATATCTTAGTTTATCTAAGAATACTTTTTTCAATTAATGACAATAGTTTTTCTTAAATCGTTGCATGTGAACTGTTTCCGGCTACACGAGTTCGTAAGCGTGTATTGTGTAGCTAAAATGACACCAATAGATTATAAAGCAGGTTTAACTTGAAGTGCAAAATTTCAATCGAAACTGCATCTACAGCCCCCACCCCCATACCCCCCCCCCCCCACGTTGGTCTAACCAGGATCAAATTTTGGACATGCGTATATCGATTATATAGTTGTGGTTTCGGTTTTATCTCATAAAGTACTTTTAGATTAAGCCTTGCCTTTGCCCAAAACAGTCTCTTGTAGACAAAATACAAAATACGTTAAAGAAAAAAAATGGCGATCGTAATATGTAAGTTTTCAATCGCAAAATGTTATGATTTTTCACCAGGTAAAGAAATATAAGAGATGGTCCTTTCTTTCAAAATGAGGCCCGCCCTTTTGATGACAGTTTTTGCCCCTCATTGCTGAATTATATATTATGTACGCTCTCATTCTATCACGACACTTCTAATTTCCCATCACAAAAATAATAATTTACACTATTTCTGTTGTCTAATAGTGACCCTAAGAGCCTGCTCATTAACTGATTTCAAGGGCTTCATGATCCAAGTCAGGAGAGCTACGATAGGAACTGACCAGTCTGAACAGCTTGGATCGTTTACCCCTGTGGCGGGTACCCAGACGACCTGCGGAGAGGTAAATCGTATTGAGGAAAGTCAGCAATCTGTGCTGACTCATACACACGAGACAGGACGGGCGATTGTCTTAATCTTGCTTTGACTCCTTCTCTGCCGACCTAAAAATGATATGTCTGATTCCGTACACTCTAAACTAACTATGATGATGACGACGATGACGATGACGACTGACGGTGACAATGATGATGATGATCATGATGATAATAATGATGATGATCATGAAAGTTGAAATATCCCGTTATATAATTAAAGGGAGAGCCCGGGGTGGGGGGGGGTGACAATTTTGTTATTTTAGACAAACACCGTCCTTGTAGCAAAGTTCAGGAAATGAAGGGTTAAAATATACAAACTTACAAGGTGAGAGATGGGTTAAGAGTTAACAAAGTTAGTCATTCATAACTACCTTCGCTGCCAAATCGATGGTTCAGGGAATTGTACACACTTTAGGTATGTCACATGAGACGAAAATGAGAGACAGGTAATAGACTATCAAGTAGCAAGCATGCGCGTGTGAGTATGTGAATAGTCTTTCCCTCATTATCTTCTTTGAAAGGATGTGTTTCTGTTCTATTTTCCCAGACGGCTTTGGACCATACAAATTCAAATGGCAAATCAAGCTTAACATTCCAATGGACGCCACCGTCCACTGCTGAAGGCCATGTCCAATTCTGGTAAATGTGAAACACGTTTGGAATTGAAAATATTCAGAATCTAATCAGGCACTTATGTCTCGATTTCTATACAAGAAAAAGGTCTATTGAATTGTTTTATGTTTCAATAACACCGCCTCCTTTCATACTCACTTGAAAAAAAGAACATGGGACAATGAAACTGAATTCTTCTGTGAATAATTGTTTTTAATTTACTAATTCTTTTTCCATATGGTTGTCCTTCTGTTTCTTTTTCATCTTCTCCTTTTCCTCCTCCCCCTCCCCCCCCCCCCTTCCGTCATCCTCCTGTTTCATATTTTTCTTCTGGAGGCATCTGCTCCTTCCTAACCCCCTCTCTCAACACACACTCACACCAAGTCCATGAAAGTCCCTAATTGTTTGTAACTTGATGACGGCCTTTGTTTGAAACCCTTTGTTTGAAACGTTGCTTGTTTGCTTTGTTTTGTCGTTGCTTGTTTGCTTTGTTTTGTAGTTGCTTGTTTGCTTTGTTTTGCCTTTCGAGAGCTACTTACACATTCCTTCGTCAACGACCACAACCATTAGCTTCAGCAGCAGGACTCCATTGATTTATTCAAGAATTGAGGTACTAGAGAAGGTTTCGTTTTATACAAAATAATAATGTGGTAATTGTATATGTTTTCTCTGTTTAAGATAAACCCTCTTTGTTACAAATGGGTCATATGCTGTAAAAGCAACGAGTAGATTGGACATTGCTTTGTCCTAGATTCTGGATCTAGAAAGAATCTCCATGCTTAGCATACAACTGGCAACTGCCTGCCTGCCTTGTGAGTTGGTGCTGAAGAGACAGGATGAGACAGAAGGATTATTTTATAGAGAAAGACTGATCATTCATGCTTCATGAGACACACTTGAAATTGTACTTTGTTTAGATTTCAATACTCTTTTTTTTAAATCACTTTCAGGTCCACTTCATGATCACTTATTTTAAATTTGACATAGTGTTTTGTAAATTTGAATTTATCTCTACTTCATTTACCCAACCTACAATTGATTATTTTACCACTGAAAAAATGACTGTTTGATATGAAAGGTAAAATATATTATACACATTATTACTTTCCCAAAACTTTTGATTTATGAACGATTTATTCTTCCTCACAATGATATTTGTCTTTTATTTATTTCTATAGGATTACTTTTGTACAAGACTATTCAACCTTTTGGGCAGCTGTGAAATCCGAGGTACTCAGTGACAGCAGCATTACAGCTTCACCTGATCCTGCATCAGTCACACCTCCCACTGCTATAGCCTCTGTGTGCAATGGCATTTCTGATCCTGATCCTACTGCACCAATTACACCGGTGAGAAATGTCTGAGTTATGTTGGTTTCCGGATGAATATGCCAATTAACATTGTTAAACATAATATTTGCAAGGCTTTGTGCAATGCAATTGATACCAACACTTTGGTAAAGATGTTCATCTCTCTCTATTTTCCTCTCCCCTTTGAAGAGATGGCTTATATCAATAAATAAGTTACCCTTTTTAAAATGTCTACTAGTATCTTTGAACAAGATCATGTTCAAATCTTGGATTCAATGTCAAACATAATATGATGAACAATGTTTCCTCTGGCTTTCAAAGCTAAGATACATGTACGTAAATACTTGCTTACAGGCTTTGAACTGCAATGACATTTTAATGTTTTACACATAAAAGAAAACGATGGCTACCAAGCATGCCGCCCAATGAGCTATATATAGCATACCCAATCAGCGTACATCACGACAAAAACGTTTGGGACTTATACTAAGTAGTCGGCACCAGGATCTCTTTTAAAGTGCTAAACAATGCAACAGACATTAACCTTGTTGGACGCCAAGGATGTCTTATCTTTAATCAGATGTGCATGTCGCATTGTGCATCCACATATACAGTATATTTATATAACAATGATAGTGCGATTCGTGTAGAGCAGCTAAGCATAGAGACTGCTATTATGAAATTTGAAAATTTATATGCATATGTTTCTGTATTTCACAAATTAGTCGTTATTTTTACCAACCACGAAATATCATCTCTTTCAGGCTGATAAAGTGTCCCTTCCAGCCGATTGTGGTACAGATATTGGATGTGTCTCTAAGTCATGCTCAGACTCATCATGTGAGACGGTCATATCCTGGAAGGAGGATGGAGATTATGTTCTTTACACATTATCCTCTGTGGTTTCTTCAAAATCTTTCCTAGCTTTGGGATTCTCATCGGATACTAATATGGTTAGTAAATTATGAGGCTAAATGAGTTTCAGTTGTTATAGTTACCTTGCCATTACATTTATTTTTTTTAGCTCAAACTGCTTACAGGAATAAGTCTTATTCCAGCAAAAACCTCTTTTTATCAATTGTAAAAAGGAGCTGTAAAAATAATGGGCAAAACTCAATATATGAAATTGCTGAATCAAATAATTCAAAGAGAAATCAATTCTTTTGGTTCAATGGTTTCATTGTTTTACTCAAAGAAAGCAATGCTCAAGTTAGAAGGCAAGTAAATTCAGAAGTAGACATATAGCTTATACCTTTGTGTTCTTCACCCTTGTACTCTTATATCAAATCCGTCTCTTGTCATTTTCTATTTTATTTCAGGGCGATGATAGTGTGTCTGGATGTGCATCAGCCACAGATGGGACAGTTCATGTGTTCAATGCAGAAACTACAGGAGAAACAAAACCTACTATGTTTGATGACAGTGTAAATCCTTTTTTTATTCTACTTCTGATTTATGCTTTAAAATATATTTCTTTTACATCTTATGAATATGGATATGGCCCTTTTAAGAATGTGTTTTGCCTACTTTAGATAGAGGCCTTGTGACATGTATTATTTCTTAAGAGTTGAAAAATGATACTTTCAAATTGTGAATGAGGAGAGCTAATTATTATTAACAAATGAGGTGCAGATTTCAGACAAGTGTTTAAAAATTTTTTTTGGGGTAAAATGATGTTTTGCTTTCTTCTGGTTGATCGAAAATTCATCAAGTTTTATATTCAACATTTGATTTGATTTATGTCATGATTAAGAGGAGTTGTCACCAATCGATATAGACTCTACCATATCTGCTCATGCAGACATTGAAACACATAATTTAACCTGGACATGTTACTATATGCAGGCACCTGAAATCAAACTTGGACTTATTCTTTTTTTAAACGATGAATGACAGGAGCTTTTTTTTCAGATAAATTGTCCCAATTTACTTCAGTAATCTTATCTAACATCAAATAATAAAATGTTTTATTTAATGTACAGATTGTAGATGGGCAAATAATGACATTAATTCAATTTCAGGATGTAACATTAAAAGAGTACAGCATAAACGATAATGTAATGAGTTGCACTATCAAGAGATTGAAGACTGCATCAGCCGATGGTAAGCGATTTGATGTCACCAAGAAATGGGTCATACTGTTTGCAAAAGGACCAGCAAAAGTCAGTGAGTAATTTTCATGGCAGATTATAGACTTTCAAAGTGATACGTAATATGATCATTTAATTTATTTGAAATAGCCATGCTAGTCTCCATTTATTTTAATTAAAAATAGGCGTGTCACTTAGTATAGTCGACACTGCAACATAGCTTTACAGATCGGCTGAATGTGCGCTTCACTGCATGCAAATTCAAATGAGGCCCAGGACAAAAGCCAACAACGAAATGACACATTACACACATGAAAAGAGAATTCTGTTGTTGTAAATGTTTTTATCTATGAGGCGAGGTGGACTGTTATTAAAGAGTTATCAATTCTTTTTCTTTCAGATGATCAGAACTCAGTCTCTATAGAATATCACGATGGAAACACATTTTACACATCTGAAAAATTTTCAAGTGATGAGAAACCAAATGTTGGAGGTGAAGAATCAGAACATCTAATGGTTAAAATCCACGGTAAGGAAATCTGGTCTGTTGGTATCAAAGGAGAATTGAATTTTGTAATGAATTTTATTATACTCTGCTCGTCAAATGTGCCTTGAATATATTGAAAAAAGTATGCAGTAGATATTAGCTTAGCCAGTGAAAAGATTGATGCAATTTTATTGACAATACCAGACAATACCAGAACCAATTTACTCAAATGATTCACTGCCTGTTTGAAATATGAAATGACACAACAATAATTGTTGAATTAAAATTTGCTTGTTGGTTTGTTTGTAATCAGTTCACTGGAATACCATATTTAAACATTGTAGAGACCAGCTTTGGGTTTGACTGAGGACAATGTACAAGGCAAAAGGCATTAATGTGCAGACCCAGATGACAATTTATGCAGATAAGTACCCAGTCAGTACACATGGCCTGAAACATAACTGGAAGTTCTATTGATCAAAATTTTTAAAGGGATCAACCTACTGAGCCAATCAACAAACCTTGTTGCAAGACGTAAGATGCTGTTCAATATTACTCATATCTGAACCAGACAACAATATATTGTAGCCTCAGGTTTTCACCCATCAGATATAGAAACTGTGGTAATTTTGCCAAAGAGGTGCTTGCAAAATACTCAATTTAATTGTCATTGCAAGGTCAAGGCCAATATTTTTAGCAGTGCCACAACAAATGGAAAACCAAATATATTATCATTAACATTTTGTCTATTTTAAGTACAATTACTCTCATTATTCAAGTTTGATAATTTAGCAACCTTATTCTGACAAAAACTGCAGTATGATGTGTCATGTTGTGATCAGTCCATGTTTCAAACAAATGTATGGCATAATTGAATTCAACAAAATTTGATTTATCTGATTGTTTTCATTATCAGCCTTGCCCATTCTGTCACTTTTCTCAGCTCAGTTTGTCAGCTTTCCTCTTCTTGTCTTTCCAACGTTATGTTTTTGAGAGTATGTTTTAAGATCAGGGATTGTTCCAGCCTCTTATTATGTATGAGTGATATCAATGTATGTATTAAAATATGAAATGCATATATTTATTTTTTTGTTGCTTTTTTAGGAAGTTTAATGATTGGAGCTTGGATTCTCTTTGCAAGTTTTGGAACTATTGCAGCCAGATTTTACAAGCCTGTATGGAAAAATGATTTGTGCTCAGAAAAAGTTTGGTTCCAGGTAAATTGTAGATTGCATTATTCCTAAAGATATTGATCAATGGTTAAAGACCTTTTATGAAATAGTCATAGTTCAGCGAGAGAGCAGAGTCATTTTATGAAATATGTATATTGCCCAAGGAATACTTTATGTATACTCCATCTGCAATAGGACTTGTGGAACAAGGCTTTCAAATCAAAATGTCCCAAAAAACCATCCTGGCTATGATTTGAACCCAGGACTTCCGTGTTCGAAAGTGACTGTTTAAACTATCATGTTAGGGAAGTCTGACTCAATTGATTTGTCAAATTTTAGTTTTGTCTTATTGGTGGGTAATGTGAAACATCTTTCAGAAAGCAGCTGTTAGAAATGCTCTGCAAATTTTATTCTAAAAAGACGTTGGTGACAAGTGGTATTGAGAAAAATAACACTTTTAATCCAGGCAATATTATTTATACTGCTCAAAGCACAACTAAGCATAAGTATTGCTAAATCAGAGGTGGGATTGAGAATAATTACTACTTTCCAATTTAGTTTGAGGGTATGACCAATGAGGTTATCTGGCATGATGTCTGTGACGCCATTGTATGCAAATTGATTGATGACAGAAATGCATAGCTATTTAGCAATATATTGTGCACCTAAAAAAATTTTTTTTCCCTCAGTGGTTACTTTAAGGTACCTACTCCTTTTGAACAATTCACTTTGGCACACAGAGTGACCATTTGTTTGTGTGGTGATGTTGTTACAAGTTGCTCTGTTATAACTATATTATCTCTCTGGATGAGACAAATAGATTTGGTAGCTTCTAATGCGTTTACCCTTTTTGTTACCATATTTCCATCAAACAGATGCACAGATCATGTATGATTGCAGTGTTTTGTGCTACCATTGCTGGATTTGTTATTATTGTTCTGGAGGAAGGCTGGGGAAAAGTAAGTTAAACTCAAAATATATATGTGTTAGACTAGGTCTTACTAGCACATCTCAATCTTATCATCGTTATCGTTATCATCATGAGCATCATCTTCTCTCTTTCCGTCCATTGTGAATAGCTTTATCCACTAATTTGGGTTATGCTGTCTGGATATATGAGTTGAAAATTGACAGGTACATAGCCTGTTACTGTTCTGTAACTCGACATGAAAAATAGCAACAACAAAAAATACTTACCTTTGTTCCATTTATTATTACCTTGAAAAAAAAATTCATTTTATTCGTTAGGTTTTTTTTTTACCACTAATCTATTCAATATTAAAGTGGTTTGTTTTTCAAAAGTCTGTATTAATTTGTGCATTAACATCATCTACTGGCTTGGGATTTTTTTCATTCTTCTCTCTAGATCGCTGAAGGGGAGCTTCATCCTGTCCTTGGTCTGATTGTGACAATTTTGACCGTCGTCAATGTAGGTTGGAATGCAGAAATTTCATACATACCGAGCTTGGATCTATTAAGACCTTGAACTTGACAAGAAGATAGAAAATATATCTATTTTTTCTACTAATTAACACTTTAAATTAAAAGAGAACTAAATAAAAACAAGAGGGCTTGGATACCTAACATGAATTTTGCCCCAAACCCCAGCTTCATATTTCACGAGTCATGAAAAGGGAAATAGCTTTGTATACCTAGTGTTATTTAGTACAGTAGATGCCAGGTTCAAGCACAGTGGTTGGTAGGAGAGGAAAGCGTGCTTGAATGCGAAGCATGCTTGAATGCGAAATTGACTTTATATATTGACTTATCTCCGTTTTGGTACACTTGGTCTCTTTTTTTCTGGTTATGTCCCTTTGATGTTTTTTTAAAGACACGTCTAGTTTTGTGTAATTTTGTTTTGTTGTTTGTTTTTTGTTGGGTTTTTTTGGTGGTTTTTTTGTGTTTGTGTTTTTTTTCATTTTATCATTGTGTTTATTACATTATGCAGTAACAAAACATGGCATAATAATTATTATAAAATTAAATAAGAAACATTAATTAATCAAGAGGTGATTTTATCATTCATTCATTCATTCCCTTAACAATTAGAGTGATGCTAGGATCAAGGCGTGCTTTAATCCCAAGTGACCGTGCTTAAAAGCGATTAGTTTATATAGCTAAAAATCGGTAAGAGTGAGTTTGCGTGCTTGAATGCGAACCGTGCTTGAATCCGGCACCTACTGTACATACTTTTGATTACTCATATTTTCTTTCCATTTTTTGGATACATGATTTAAAAATCTGTAAGCCTGTACTTGTACAGTGATTCAGGACTATAAACCCAACTTTATCTTTGTAAATCATAGTTTAATAAATAAGTGCAATATTTCAATTGACAAATGATTAATTTTTTCCAGGGACTTTGTGAACTTTTCAATATAAAAAGTGGTGGGTGATATATAATTGAATGAATTAAAAATGGGCTTCATCTTATTTTATATAATTTAATTGCAGCCCTTCATGGGTCTTCTTCGTCCTCACCCTGAGACCCCCAAGCGTTTCATTTTCAATTGGGCCCATTGGATTGTTGGCACTGTAGCACACATCTTAGGAGGTAAGAATGGATTGAATCACTGGAAACAATTTCTTCTGTAATAATGTGATTCTGTTTGAAGCATCAGCTGAGACGTTGCTTTTATAT
>JARFNW010132949.1:0-11189 GCA_031763155.1 Dirona albolineata | reverse complement strand
GTATTGGTATTGGTATTGGTATTGGTATTGGTATTGGTATCATTCCAGGGCGAATGCTAATACTGTAGTATAATAATAATAAATCACACTAACATTAACACCTCTAACAAACAAAACAAAAGGCCAAGGCAAGGGAACCATACTTCTGTACTGTTACGATTTTCTATGATTTATTTGAAACACATTTGACATAACAAGAATTTACCATAGTTTATGGTAGCCATTGTAGAATTTACGTCATACAGTACAGTTTGCAAAAATAGGAGGTGGGGGGGGGGGTATTTCACTTTTCTTCAAATTAAAACTACTGTTGATTACTGATACACTGAAAACTATTGATTTGACATAGTAATAGTATGTGTGGCCATCAAATAACTCCAAATCAACATTAATTATTCAAGATTAATTATCAATATATCATATATACATAATTCAATGGGACCAGCGGGAAAAAACATTTTTTAAAAACCAAAACATTTCTAACGGTGGTTCCAGAACAGTTTTTTTTTTTAAATGGGCGTTTCTGCGTGTTTTAATGTCTAAAAATACAAGTGAAGTGCTATTTTCATTAAGGTACTAAGACTAAAGATGCTAGAAAATCGTCTCATGACACCAATACCAAGATTAACAACCATATTCCAACTGTGGCCAGTCGTACTCATTTATACAGCCACCTATCAAATAATAAAGCACCATCTAAAATGTATAGGCCTACATCAACAAATTATGAAAACCAGTCGGGGAAACTTTTGCCTGCCCAGAATCAAATAACAATGATTGAGGATTCTTACATTTACATTATCTATGTTATGTTCCAGGAGACTTCATATGTTTGCCTCATCTGCAAAGACCAACGAGCAATGTAGGGACCAGCCCATATCAAGCCCTCAATAACGCAGTCAACTAAATGACCGAATTGGCCCTGTAGTGTGAGATCTAGGAATATAATTAACTGAGACGGTGCCAAATTTGTTAGAAACAACAAAAATTACCTCCGCATGTTCAGATGTCTCATCTCTGCGATTGCTGCATAATTTTACTTCAATTACAATGAATGTGCAGGCAACGCTCATACGTAAGACCAACGTTCACCCATCTTTATCACTATCATTGACCACCACTGATCACAATATTCACAACACCGCTTGATAGTATAGTGATGATGGATAGCCTCAAAGACGCCAGGCCAGAGACGTGTGTCTTCTCACACTGCCGTGTGAAGGTAATTTTATAGTCGTCAGACTATTCAGACTAATTGTGTGTTCCAACCTCAATGACTTCCCTTGTGTGTGTTCTATTATCAAGTGTGATGCTTTCTGACTGTGGTCAGATCATTTTAATCTGAGTGTATTCGTTTGCTTCGGTGGAAAGTATCAGATCTTCAAAAGCTGATGGCAAATCGCATCGTTGGTGAATGCAGTGGATGGTTCGTCTACGAGTATTCGACTGACTTACACTCATCAACTAGGCCCGCCGGAAGCGATTACAGAACTTTTTACAGTAATACTACAAGTGTCAGTTTTCAGTCACACTGAAATTGAATGGTGCTGCCTAAGAATGTATTCTTTTTAATGGGTTGTCCATTACTACACTTTACTTTCAGCTCATTTGAGGAAAAAGCAATAAGTCTGAAATCAGACAAAATCAGAAAGATTTACACCCGTTTATGTTAAGGAACATTTTTTTAAATTTCATGATGAACAGAGTTAGCAAAAGATTTTGGGTCTAAGTCTAACTGACCCACCCAATGAAAAGTCCAATTACTGTGTCTTTGAATAAACAGTTAGTCCATCTAACATTTGTAGTACAGTCCACTCCACTTAGTCGCAATTCGGTAACTTGCAACTTCCGCTTAAACGCAAGCAGGGGATCAGCCCACTGTGCCAATAAACTTTATTTGGAACAAGAAGCAATACACTGTTCAACATTTACTCCTATCTGGACCAGACGACATGATATTGCAGCCACATGTGTTCACCAGACAGCTATGAAACTGGAAATTTTACCAAAGGGGCAAACTATACCTTTAGGTGTGCCCATTACAAAATGGACTTCACTTTAACGATAGTAGTTTCAATCACTTCATTCTACAGCTACCACAGTGCCATAAAAACTTAAAACCAACGTTTGTGGATTGCTAACTTATCTTCTCTGATATCACAAACATAGGTAATCATGTATATGGAGATGTGTCCACACAATGCACAGAGTCCAAATTGAAATCGACCTGCCATGCACATGAATGAAGATGATAGGTGTTGAGTGGGCACCCCTTCCTCCATTATAAAGATGGGTTTATAGTCAGTTTCCCCATACATCTACAGACCCACAAACCAAAGCACACCATTTATCCCCCAGCAGGCTGTGCCGTCATTCAATGCAATAATCCTCCTCAACTCCCATGAGGAGCATGCAGCAAAGCAGCCTGTCAGGCTCATCATACTAACAATATAGCCTGCACAAGACATCCGTCTCCACACTCAATGAATGCCATCATAAACCATCAAACGGTTGTACTACTGTAAACCACTTTATGACTCCTTCTTATGGGCAGTGAAACGGATTAGGTATATGTATTAGTTTTAGTGATGAAGCTAATGACAGCAATAGACTACCAAACTCAGGAATGGTTGTCAGACAGTGCTAAGTGCTAGTACAGATTTGTCAAAGCTGGACTCCAAGGGCTGTATACACAGACCATATATAAACTGTTAGCACATTTTGGCACAATCTTATTGCAGTGCATTATACTCAAAACATAACATGATCATTATGATGTTTTGAGAATGATTCAATCCGAAACGATTGGGGCAAAGTGTGCTTACAGTTTACGTATGGTCTGTGAATCAGTGTGAATATGGGCGCAGGAGTTTTTCTTTGGGAATTTAGCTTGACAATAACAACAAATACTTCATTAACCAATGTATTATGAAAGTGATCCAATAATACCAAAAACAAAAATCACAATTCAACACCATGTACAATTATAATTAGACTATATTGTTAAAATTTACAACAATAATAATCATAATTACCAAACAGATTACCAAACAGATTGTGATGACATTACTCCACATTTCAGATCATTAAAATATCCATAACCAGTGATACTTATTATAAATAGAAAAACACATTTTCAAAGCACATAGTCTAACATGCATAATTGTGTGACAACGACTGACAGCAAACTTGCCTGAAAATTTGCATCAACTCTGTCATCACAGCTGCTGTAAATTGAATTAGGTACATTTATTGCTGCTTCTACTGAATTTCAGTATCAATCAGTAGTAATTATGAATAGAAAAAAATCAGGACGACTCATTTCTGTGACCTCTCAATATTAATAAGGTTCATTTCTGTGACCTCCATTAGCATCATTTTTGAGATCTCAATAAAGTTTGTTTCCCCGACCATAGCATCAACATCATAATCATAACAAATGCAAGCCCAAGGATAGAATTAGGACGCCTGGACAACTGAGTCTCCATAAATAGTGCACCTGCCCAACCTGCTTGAAAGTGAAAGAGCATTAGGTACTAAACATTTTGTCATTGTGACCAAAGGAGGCCCACTGCTACCACTCAAACTTCTGCAGTTTGGAAATGATAAGTAAAGGACCACGTACCTACATCATGTGCAACTAACAACCTCTCGTTATTCAAGAGTTTTCATTATTGTAGAAACTGAAGGATTTGGTCACATCTACAACATATTAAAGTTAAAAGCCCAGATCTTCATTTCATCCCTATATATACTGGTGCCTCTGGAATATCTGTGCAGGAGGAGATACAGTAAACTGATAAGGTTGCAAGCAGCGCCGCCTGTGTCCGAAAACTGTATTCGTGCCTACCAGATTCAGATCAGGCTGTGTGTGGCATATGTGTTGAGTGTTCCATTGCTTTCCCGGGGCAAATGTGCCGCTATATAAAGTGCTTAGACTTAAAGCATGGTGATGATCATGAAATAAGCACCATATCTAGAAATATCATTCATGATCATAAGCCCGCCTCTGTGTAGGACGCGTGGCCGAGTTCTGCAAGTCCTAGTGTCTGTGTAAATGATTTCTACATACATACTGAAAGATGCACTAATCCCTTCCAGCTGTTTCCTAGAAAAACAAATGGCAGAATATAGCACCGCATTGATCGGATGTGGTTGCTGCACTTCTCAAAATCATCAAGATTTGTATTCCAGGCTGTCACTTTTTTTCATCATGGAGTAATTAATGTGTTATATACAGTGGATAAAAAGGGGGACAGAAAAAGAGGAAATTGAAAATATTTAATTATTCACATTTCGTAACTCTTCGACTTATCACAAAAATGCCATCCATTGTTATTACTATTACTCTCACTGTAGTGGACTACTCAATCATTTTCATCTGCTTGTAGATGAGGTGATGGGTATAAAAAACCCAAAAACTAATTGCTTGTGAAAATACAAAATACAATGATAAACGAACCCATACTTATCAATAAAATCAACTCGGTTACTATTTACTTTCAATTGTTTCTAGTTTCTTGTGTTCACTTTAACGCAGCACCTCCTCGAATAAATCCTTTTGCAATATTACTTGCTGGACATGGTCCCCCGTCCTACTAGTCAAACCAAGCACATTTCTCTCTTTCAGATTCAGTTTCAGCCATTTTCACGAAGAAGGCATCACCCTCATTGAAACTAAGAGCCCGGACACCATATCTTTGTCATGAAAATGGTTGCTATTTCTATTACTATTATCATATTTTTCGGAATCAGGCCTAATTACCAACAATACATTTAATTTACAAGTTCCTATCACAACTTTTCTTTGCATTAACTAATTTAGGTCCTCTACTAGGTGTGGGTGCAAGCAGACACCAGCTGTGAATCCTAAAATGCCTACCCTAACATGTCAATGTCGCCGTTTGCCAAACCTGAAAATGATTTGTTATGTAGGGAACAACATAGGAATGGGCAACGCCATATAATCCTGAAGAGCTGATTTAGAAATATCTGTATTCCTGAAAGATGGTTGGAAAATGTTACCAGCGTCAGTGAGAGATAATAATCAAGATGTGGTGGCATAGCTCAGTCGGCAAGGCGGCGTTGTTGCAGCAGACACAGGTTTGATCAGCCCTTTCAACAATCTTTCTATTTCTTATTCTTGTTTATTGTCTCTGACTGGCACTGTAACTGTAACTGTAACTGTACTGTAGCATTTTCCTATTCTCTGTTTACCCCCTCCATATTCATTTATTTAGTACCTATTCCTGTACAAAGGAATCCACCTGGCAATTTAGATATCCCCAGTCATTTAATGCTTTAGCAGTCCAAAATAAAAGGAATGAATGGGAAACAAAAAACAATATTATATATATGGGAGATTGAACATGAATGATATTCTGAAGACTGAAGGTATAAATTTTGTCCAAAAAAAACTTCACCAAGCAAAAATTATCACAACTAATCTGAGGTATGTGCCACTCCCAATTGTAAAGAAATTGGGTGTAAACTCCAGCCAGTCTTCAAATATCACTATTCTCTCCTCCAAACAGTTTCTGTTACAAGTTGCAGACTGTTAGTTGCACAAGGATTTTAAAACAAAATTACGGGGGTTTTTTCAAGGCAAGAATAGAAAAGAAAGGGGGGGGGGGGGGGGGGGGGGACGGTAAGGAATTGATGACATTCATGTAATGTTGAGGCTGTGACAAAATGTTCCATGATGCATTTAATGAAGAAAAAATAATATCTATGTCATCATGATGCTGTACACATTCATAAAGCAAAACGACAAACTATAACTCACTTAATAAACATGTCGGTTTCATAAATCATTTCAGCACGAGCGCCATCTGGGTCACTTTCTATAGTTTATTTCTAGGACCTGGATATTAGACTTCTACTTAGCCCAGCATCTTTATGGATTATGCACATCACTACATTTTGACGCAATGTTTAACATTTGAAGCAAAATTGAGATAAAAAAACAAAGGGGTGATTTCAAATAGCTATGGCAAATAAAGGCAACTGACTCTTATTATTAGCAAGAAACATTGTTCGTTACCTTGATGCATTGTCTGCAAACAGGTTAATCAGAGCACATAGTCTCATGCGATACCAAATATGTGTAGTCGGGCCAATTTAAGCTACAAAAACCTCCAAACCGACATCCCTCTTTCATACTCCAGTACCAAATGCTGAGAAAGGTGATGCCCACAACTGCTGAGAAATAGTCCAACTTTATTATTCTGTAATAATAATCTGAAATGTGCAAATCTATCCTTTGTCCTGCATCACATGACACCCATGTGACAATTTGTCATAGCCTCATAAAGGTACGACAAATAATACAAGATAGCTGCTCCTAAAAAAAAAGTTCCAAGAGCATCATGTGAAATGGAAATTGACAATAAATACATTTTGTTTAAATATCCCTGTACCTCACCATGGTAGTATGATGCACCATGGTAGTATGATGAAAACTTAATGACAAATCTAGAGACTGATAATACCATGGGCGTGGGCCCTCAGAGTCTGACGTTTGTAACTCCTAGAGAATCGAACACAAGCCTCTTGAGATATGGCAGGAATATCTGTGAGAGCCAAAAATGTCAGCTCTCTGCAGGTTGCCAACGAATCAAGACAGCGTTCCGTCAACTGAACACACTTGACCAGTCGAATGTCCTGCAGCTGGCACGGGGCCCCCAACTGAACGAGTGCTCGAATACCTCTATCCGTGACACGCATGCAGCAGGTCAGATCCAGGGCAACGAGTTTGGGGAGGTGGGTGGCCAATGTCTCCAGACTCTGGTCATTGATATCCGTACCGGTGAGACTTAGCCTTTCTAAACAGCACAGACGGGAGATGTTCTTCTGGCCAGGCTTCAAATTGATGGGAGGCGAAGCCAACTCCCGGAAACACAAGTCTCTGATACCCGTAGCCCAGTTGAGGTGCAGAGACTGGAGAAGAGGGCAGTCGGCAAAGCAGAGGGCACATATTGAGGCCCATGACAGATTGGACAGGTCTAGATGTTTCAGCCCAGGCAGTCGAGCCATGAGCCACAAGAGCTGGGCGTGAGAGATGACAGACGAGGCCAGTTTCAATGAGCGGGGCTGTCGAAGCACAATGCCTTTTAAGTGAGTCTGTTTGATGCTGACCCGAGACAGATTGAGCTCCGGCCACAGGATTGGGTCGAGGACCCAGCAGTCGAATGTTCGGCAGACGGACGATAAACGAGCCAGGTCGCTTCGTGACAAATACCTGAGTATCAAAATCCAATGGCGATGGTCTAGGGGATGGGGTGCGTCATTGTTCATGAACACAATGTCCGGGATGTGGGAGGGTGGAGGGGGACGAATGACATAGTTTTTCAGGGGGACCTTGGGAGTGTAGTCTACGCCCCAGCGTAGTTTCTCAGGGGAGGTGTTTGCGTATTCAGAGAAGGCAGATAATGGTTTGGTGTCACTGCTGGCGAGAGCTGCCCCGTACAAGTATTCCTGAGATGAGGTAGAGATGCTAGAGGAGTACTCCTGCTTCAGGGGGTTTCTTGCATTGAAATTTTGAATATCAGCAGCAGCAACAGAGGAAGGTAATGAAGATGAGGATGATGTTATTGATGTGGCGACACCTGGACTGTAGGTTGGACATCCTGACAGAGGTTGGGATAGAGGTGAAAAAGATGAGGTTGGATACAACACAGATGATAATGATGAGGATGACGACAATGAAGATATGTCATTACCACCATGGTCTCCCTCTGATCTTGAAAAGAATTCTTCTCTGCTTGAGGGAGAGGGCGGCAGCTTAGAGCGTTTCCTGTAGCCCAGTGTCACGTAAGGCTCTGCCTCCTGAGATGCCATCGTTGGGTCCGTCACCCATAAACCATCACTGCCAAAACCCTAGAAGGGAAGGGAGACAAAAACCAGGTTCCAACTCAGGTCACCTCTCCATAAGATGAGGATATAATAATATAATGTGTGCATTGTGTCTGCTCTGCTTTGCTCTTTCACTTTTCTTTTTGTTTGTTTTTTGTTTGCTTTCATTATGGTGGTTTGTGAGCAATGTGGCAATAGGTATGATAAAATTATGTTACTTTAAATGACGATATGATGGGGTGTTTGGTTGTTTTTTTCACTCGTTGCACATTCCATTAATGCCAAAGAAATACAGGTAATTTTATATACTTCTAAATACATCATATTTAAATCTTTCACATGCGGAACAGTGTATGTATATATTATGCTGATCATGTAAATGAAATTAATGAATCACATTTTTACTCCAATTAACTTTTTGACACCCAGAAACATGTATGTATGTATGTGTATATATATATATATATATGACATTGAAATTTTGACTTCATTGAGAGATGGCTACCACTGGTAGTACCCGCCGGGTTGCGAGGGGTAGGATTTGTTTATCAAAACATTTCGTAAAATAAAAATAATAATCTTTTAAAAAATCTTAAAGGTAGGTAATAAATTGTGAGGTTAGTACAAAATAGAAAACATGACGAAAAATGTTTGGGATAGCCTCGAATAGAAGGGCATTTGTAACTGAACTTATAGGTAGGTAAATTTTTGTCAGACAACGGAGAAAATCGAAAAATCCAGTTCAAAGCAGAGGAAGAAAACAAAGAAAGCTGGATTATTATAGTACTTTAAAAAAATAATTAAATATCAGACAAAACGTTTACGCTTCAATTACTATGAATGATCGCTACTTCTATTTTGGAAAAACATAGCTAAATTAAAAGAAAAAGATAGCGCAGACACATAATGATGCTAGTTTCATCAGTCTAAATGATTTCAAGAGCATTTCACTCTTTTCAATTATATAATCTTGTGCTTCACATGTATGTTGACAGCTGTCATTATTTTTTCCAAGGCAGTAAATAAGGTAATGTGAAAAATTGCAAATATGTTGAACATTCAGGTTAAGCTTTTGTAGACATGGTAAAAAGGTAGCTAATCGAACCAAAATCTAGGAATCCAATCCAGTGTCTTAACATTGCATACATCTTTGGGTGACAGGATATTCAGACATTTGGTTGAGATCTAGGATGATTTTCAGCATAATCAGATTCCATTATTAAGAACCATCATATTGGTAAAAAAAACAAAAACTTATGATCTGTACTAACAAAACAAACTTCAGTTTCAGGAGGACTTTTAATTTTCATTGTAAAACAGTGCAAAGCCACCGTTTCTTCTACCGTTTCCATGGCATCCTCTTCCCTTTGTTTGTCTTTTGCCTCTCATTCTACTTCTATCATTTATCCCTTTGACATCTAGAGTCACTACTGGTGTCCATAATTTTTTTAAAATAAAGATAATAGTAAGAAGATAATGCAATGCCAGAAAAATATATAATAGAAAAGAACAAGGAAAGTGAACAGCCCTTAGCAGGGATAAAACTCACTTCTGTTGTCACATTATACTAAGCTGTTCTTGTCTATTGGTTGGTTTTTCCCAGCACTGCATTACTTTTTACTTTCACACTATTACCATTATCTAACTGGTTATCATTATCAGCTGTGCCTGCTCAACATTTCTTTGGCAGAAAAAGAAAATGTTTCTTGGTGAGGTCAGTCCATTCTGTTAATGTCAGTAGAACACAATAATGCTGAAGTAGTGGTAGTATGTACTCATAAGAAAAGGATGTGAAATTCTTTAAAAAGTTCCAGGTCAATCTGACCACATTTAAAAAATTTTTAAACCTTTTCAAATCATCATGAACTTTTCAAAGAAATTCAAAATCAAATTTGTAAAAAAATAAAATAAAAACTAGGAACAGGGGAACAAGAACGTATTCCCAATTGACGTAGAGAAACAAGAAACATTGGAACGATAAATTCTTTAGGAAAACGAATGACGTCATGCAGAGAGTGTCAATTGTGTTGAGAAATGCAAAATTTAATGGTTCATTCGATGGATGGTTATGAGCCTAAAGAAATTATGAACATACAAATCTTTATGAGCGTGGATTGGTGAATTCTTGAACAAAATTTATACATAATTGAAACAATGAACATGAAATAGAGATTTAGTTATGAAATCAGATCAAATTGGGCCCAAAATTACAAAAGGGTTCTAGTTAAAAACAAAACATTGGTTTTCTTTCAATATTTATCCCCTAAAGATATCACGACTTGGTTTTTACATATTTATATAGTTCAACTCCACATGGATTTCTACCAATTTTTAATGCTGTCTTGAATAAATTTGCCTTCACCGAGAGTATCATTATTTGCGAATGAAATGTCAACCTTTCTGACAGTTTTCTTTTACAATCATCAAATACATAGTTGGATCATCCCTCTGATCTGAACACAGAGTAACTATTGTCTGAAATGCTGTTACTGTCAAGTAAGCAACCCAGAGTAACTATTGTCTGAAATGCTGTTACTTTCAAGTAAGCAACCCAGAGTAACTATTGTCTGAAATGCTGTTACTGTCAAGTAAGCATTCTGTGTAACATTTCCACTTCAGACAATTACTCCCGACAGTTGTCTTGTGGAATTCAATGAATTCTTTCTTGTAAAGAGAGGTGTATAAAAAAAATATATATATAGTTATGAACTTAAAAACAATATCTTCTATTTTTGAAATGCTCCAACTCTTATAGCTTCAGGTTCGTTTTTAATTAGTTCAGCGACAGGATCTGAAAAGGTGTCTCGATTTTTGTTAGCATGAACATGTTAATGTTATTCTAATAAGTGCTTTTTAAAAAGATGAAAAGAACTTAATGAAATGCCCACCAGCCACTTTATGTCTGCGGCAGCGATACTGAGGAAAAAACAAGACCATTTGAAATTATATTTTCTTTCTCACTATTAGATCTCCAGTGCATAATAGGAAGGCAATAATCAGATGTCATTAACATAAGTTCTAAAAAATTGGATTTTGTTTACACTTTAGCAACCAAATCAAAATAATAAAAAAAAACCCAAAAAACAAAAACAAAAGTTTTTTTAAAAGGAGAATGGTTTAAGTAATGACATAATAATATAAAATCTATGTACAAGTAACATGAAATAGTAAAGTGATCATAACAGTATAACATAAAGAGGTAAATAGGTAAATATGCGTGGTCGCTTTTTGATGAAGTCATATTGTCTGAGCATATTATTTCATTAGGAAATCTTGTATCCCTGTATCACATCATTCGTACATAACAAAAACACACTTTCTCGTGGGGGGGGGCG